>CM062810.1:154518521-154781286 GCA_031772625.1 Pinus tabuliformis | reverse complement strand
TTCTCTTGGGGATTATAAGGCACAGTTGTTTGATGTTTGATCCCATGTTGGCGAAGATAGTTTTCAAATTCATTGATGTGTATTCTTTTCCATTATCAGTGCGAATAGACCCAATATGAGATTGTGCATCATTTTCAATCCATTTATGAAAATTCTTGAATGTTTGAAAAGCATCAGATTTGTTCTTCAATAAATAAACCCAACACATTCTGGTGTAGTCATCAATAAATGTCATGTATATTTATTTCCATTTGCAGAAGGAACAGGCATTGGACCACATAAATCTGAATGAATGAGTTCAAGTTTTCTATGTGCTCTTGAATGTGAATCATGAAAAGACTGTTTGCTATGCTTTCCTAGAATGCAAGCATCACATTGCTTAAGTTTCCTAGAAATTGTAGGCAAACCAGCAACACCATTTTTTTTCAACAAGCGGAGACTGTCATAGTTCAAATGTCCAAATATATCATGCCATAATAAACTTGATGGAAGTGTACCTTCTTCATGATAAGAATTTTATGAGAAATGTTGTGCACGAGCAGAGGTTCCTTGCAGCTTGAGAAGCCTTTCTTCTTCTATTCCCCTCATGACAAGTGAGTGGTCAGATGCTTTTCTTACCTCAAGCTTGCCATCAAACATATGAATGGAGTGACCTTACTGGCAGATGTGGACCAAGGACAACAAGTTTCTCTTGAGCTGTGGGAGATATAGAACATGATGCAGAAGAAAGTCTAGAAGACCAGGCAGTTTAAGCCTAATTGTGCCAAGCCCTGATGGCTTGATTTTTGATTGGTCTGCAAAGTATAGTGCTCCATCAACATTGTCAGTGAAATCTTCAAAAAAATCTTTTCTATGAGTCATGTGGCAGGTTGCTCCTGAATCAAGCAACCAATCATTTTTCCAAGAAGCAAGTGAAGCATTAAATAAATCTTCATTTACTCCAATGTTACATTGTGCCATAACATAGTGAGCGGATTCAGGTGCTTTACCTTTGTCTGTATCATCAGTTTTACCTTTCTTTTGGTTTCTTTTCTGCTCAATTTTGTCCCATGGTAGCTTGCATGTAGAGGCATCATGTGATCCATTTCTTTTGCAGCAAATACAGTGCAAATCTGCCTTTTCTCCTTGAGAATGTTTGCCCCCCCTGCCTCTAAAATATCTTCCTCTTCCTCTTCGACCACCTCTTCCTCTTGTAGAATCTTGAGCAGGATGCTTTTCTTTATGAGCAAGGCACACAGTCTCTTCAGAAGATTCGGGGGTTGTCTTCTTTCCAAAAGCTTTCTCACTTTCAGCAAACTTTTTCACAAGAGAGTCAAAGGTGATATCTTTGAGATTTCCATTTGCTTGCAATGATTCAAGATAATTGGAGTAAGTAGGATAAAGTGCCCTGAGAAAAGTGATAAGAGGAATATCCAATTCAACCTTAGTGGATTTGATATCATGCATTATAGACTTTACTTCAGATGCAAGAGCAAGAGGATCATTATTTTGCAGTTGAAGAGTGAACAGTTTAATCATGAGTTGAACAACTTCAAGTGTAGAATGTGAGTCATAGAGTCCTTTCAGCTTTTGTAAGGCTTCAAAGGTAGTTGAATATGACGAAATATGGCGACTCACCTCTTCATTTACAGATGTTGTGATTAATGCATAAGCTTTGCTATTCTTGTTTTCCTAAATGACGAGCTCTTTGTCTGAGGTAGGCTGTACTGGTTCATTGTCTCCGTCTTCGACACACACTCCTTTCCACAACTCATTGAAAATGAGGGTGTGTTTTATCATTTGGGACCATTCAAGATAGTTCTCCTTGCTAGTGAGAACTATTCCGACCATGGATATGATTGCATGCATTCTGAAGCACGTTACCACACAATGAAGCACGCAGGTGTGCTTAAATTAAATTCGCAGGTAGTTTCTGCAAGAGCATATCAGGCGTATGTTGCAACAGAGGAATGGCGTTGATGGTAGCCAGTTATTCAATCGAGATCACCCAAGTGAAGTCAAACTGTGGCGAAGGTCTATTAATGTCGACTCCAGCAGCACAGTTTCACACCAATCTGCTCCCTATAGGGGTGATCGTGAACAAAGCCGAGAAATGGTGGAGAAGAATGTCAAGTTTATGGAAGATCAGCTGCTGCCCTCAAAAAAGAGAAAGAATGGGATGATCGATTCATCCATTGAACAAACGGAGCAGGTCATTTCGTGATGATAACGGTTCAGGCTACTATGTGGAGCAGGTCACTGCGTGGAGCAGGTCATTTAGGCTACACAAATAACAATTGGGATAGACATTAGACAGGGAAAATGGCAGTATGGGCAACGCTTTTGAATGGAGAGCAGAGAAGCAGAATAGGGAGTTACAAAGGACATAAAAGCTAAAAAGGAGCTGGCTCTGATACCATGTCAGGCCAGGCAGTAACTCCTCAACCAAAAATTGATTCATGTTTATTCCTTCAGGTAGGTCTTCATTAAATACATGAGGGAGAGAATGTTCAGTTCATCTCCCGATGACTGTTCATATTATTTATTTATCTATTTACATTATATTGACCCAATCATGAGGATTAGGTGTCAACAATTGTTATGTAGGCTCCAATTATATTGTGACCCCTTAGACTCCTATATATAGAAAGGAGGCCTTGTCATTTGTATCATCCAATAATTGTTCATTTTTTTAATGTAAAGGAGGTTGCACCATCAAAGAGACTAATTTTGAAGTCGTTGATCTATCTCTTCTTCTATTTTGTGAGCTCATTGCATAATAAAGACCGAACCTAGTTACATTCTTCAACACTCCATTCCCGACATTGCTTGTCCTCAAGCAACGCCCAACTTGGCTGTTGTAAAATCTACCCTTCTATCTTCAAGAATGAGAACTCCTCTTCAATCTCCACAACATCATTCTTTAGTTTTTGTATTCCAGTTGCTAACATGCTAGAGAGGGATGTTACCTTGGGATAGTCACACACTTCATTTATTGATTCATAGATCCATCCTGGGCCAAGAGTACAAATATATGCTATTTTTTAGGTAAATTCTATTCTCAGCCCTAAATATTTCACTTCACTTTTCTTTTTTCCAAAAGTTTCTTCATTATCACATTCTTCACCAATCAGTTGGGTTTCATATTCCTCTTGCCTCTTTGGGGTCTTTAATGCTTCATGCCTATTAGAATCTGCACCAGGGTATTGATCCTACAATTTCCTTAAACCAACATTCATGGTCCCCAATTTTTCCTTAATGGCATACACATTCTCTTATGTTTGAGAGATTCACATCTTCAAGGAAACCAATCCTTGATCCAAGGTTTTTCTATGCTCTCAAATTTTTCCACATGACACTTTCATATCACTCAGCAATATTTTTCCTTCCTGTAAAGGCATACTCTCGTGCTTAGTTATGTTTTGTATCTAACACACTTTCTCATCAATTTATTTTAATCTTTGTCTCATTCCAATATGATTTATTGTGGTAGCAGTATCGGCTTTGGGTTGTGTGGACAACTTGGACTAATCTTTCTTGTCTCCCAATCCAAACTTTCCAAGGATTTTGTAGTCTAGTGCATCATTTTGATTTTCATCCAAGGAATTGCCTGGGGCCGTGGTTGTAGGCATTATATTTGGTGATTCATTATAATTTATGTCCTTCTAATGTAAGTTAGAACTTCCTTCAAGTTTCCCCTTATGTGATTTGGGCTCCAAATAGTGTCCTTTACTTAGCTCATGCTTGCAGCTGATTGATCAGAATTCGGTGTCGCAAATATTTCCAATTTGGGCATTTCATCATAGCTAGGTCTGTTGTCCTCAAAAAAATTCAAAATGCCCCTAGTATTACGCTGCTTATAGTTGTCGATCATGGCCTCTGAAAGACTCCCATGTTTTTGAACCGACCAACCTATTGGTATCATTATGTCTTCCTCATCTAATGTTTTTTTACAAGCATATCCATTGAGGCTTTATCTGGAAAACTCTTTTGTGTTGAAGGCTTCGTATATGTCATACAAAATGATTCCTCTTGACCCATATCTTTATGAGGGTTGATTTCCTTTGTTTTCCATCTCAGAATGGTCACAAAATGCTTCATTACTTAGTGTTGATATAGTTCGTTCATGTTGATATGTGAGGGAAAACTCCTCATATAAATTCCTTCCAACATAGTATATATACCCTTTCATCAATGGCCTCTCAAGCATGTTTTTCGTAAGTGATTCCAAACATACATCAACAACAATTAGAGATGACAAATATTAGCTTCACATATAAAATAAATAACACAATAATCTCCAAAATCTTTCCATTATATATTCAACAACGCTCCAAGAGTAAAGCTCCTCACAAATTTGATCATGCTCTTAAATGGAAAGAGAAAACCCTTATATTGGTTTGAACTCAACTAAGATTTACAATGAACAAGCAATTGTTTTCCTAGATCCACATTAGAGGAAATTTCAACTTGAAATGCCGATGAAATTTTCACGTACATAATATGTAAGCAAATCAAAATCCTTTAAATTTAAAAAGAGGCACATGTAAATATTTTGGTGGCAACAAATTTGGTGGCGCACCAAATTAGGCGGAAACTACCAGTTTTGGCGGACTTAACTGGAGTCTCTCCAGATTTAGTGGAGGTTTCATAGGAAAAAGTGAATGAAGCATAACTTACTCAATTTTCGACCAAATAGAGATCAGAAAGAAGTTTGCTTGGCTAATTTGGACCTTCTGAATAGATTGGTGCAGGTATCAGAAGCCATGGAGCTTTTTAAACAACATTTTTTCCACATTGAGCTAATACAGAGGTCCAAGCCATGGAAGCTGGACCAAGAGCTGAGGAGGGGTGAACTCCTCCATCAAAACACTGTGTTAATGTGTCTCTTTGATGGTTTGTTGTACTACAGATGTTTGTTGTTCATTATTCATTTTTGAAGCTATTTTTCTCATGAATGTATGGTTTAACTTAAGGAAATTTACCTATTTGTAAGCACCATCAACTAAGAAACCTCAACTCAAAAAGCAAGAAGCAAGTACATGTTTATGAATCTGTAATTGTTATTAGCATAGAAAAACTAATCATACAAAAACATATCAAGGGATCCCCATCTTGGATCAATCTATGGAATCTCCTTTTGAATCACTGTCTCCCCCTCATGAAGCTCCAACCACTTCCTCTAATCAAGAAAGCACTTTGAGTGATGTGATTGAGAGAAGTGGAAGGCTAAATATTGATTCAACCCCTTCTCTGTAACACCCTCATCCCACATCTACCCAAGTAACCGACCAACCAGGGTAAATATGAGACGATAGGGCACTATAATGAAATTCAACCTCCTAGGTGACCCTAAAAAGGTGGAATCGATGGAAACTGTTGTGGAGGTAAATCCCCTCTGCGGACAGAGGCGATCCCTACTAGTCCAAACAAGGTCTAGCAACAATCAAACAACGCTAACACGCAGGTTCCTAATTACAAATAAAAGACCAATGATGAAGGCCTACCTGGATTCCAACGCTAGTACTTGTAGAAGAGTTGATGCTCCCGTCCCTTTGCCCCGGCTGGTCACAATCCTCGTGCACGGACACTTGCACATGCAAAGAGCGATACAAACACAAGCATAAAATCCAGTAGATGCAACTATATATCAGTCAGAAAGGATATAACTCAAACATCATCATAAAGACATTAAGAGTGGAACCATAATGATAGTCGTCTATTATTAATAAACAAAGAAGAATACAACCATAGTTCTGACGTCAAGTCCTTCTCAAGAGGGTCCAACCAGCAAGTCTCTCAAGCATTCACCCTTGAAGGTAGATCTCCCAAGACAAAAACTCTCTCTCACACAAGTCTACACAAGAAAGAAACACTTCACAACCTTCCTTAAGCTCTCTAGCAATCCCACACTTGTCACACCAGCTACCTATCAAGCTCACACACTAGCAGCAACACTCCAAAACACTATGAATTCCAAACTAGCTGCTCATGGCAATGGTGGAGGCTTAAATAGGAGAAGGAGTCTCCATGAATGGTGGGAGGATGAGCTTATCTCCAAGGAAGGTGGCTCAAATGACGAAACAGACATGCCAGAGAAGGGAGGGCGACATTTACAAGGCCAACAACCAGGTCTGGAGTCATCTGGAAGGCCGGCTGTTAGAACAAACTCGCCCAGACTGGATCAGCGCGGGTTCATAACTGCACTGGAGCGCTGACATCGCTGCTGAATAACAAAGAAAGTCATATCAGCGCGATCAGATATAAATAACAGACGCGCTGTCTCATGAAATTCGACCAGCGCGGGAATCACGTGTGCTTCCGCGCTGGCAGCGCATTTGGTCTGTTTTGGAGCACTCATCAGCGCGTTTATTTTTACAACAGTCGCGATGATGGCAAAACTTTTGGAAAAGTGGGTCATTTGGCAACATTAGAGAGCATGAGCATGGATGATTTGGACTCATGACACAGTAGGAACACTGATAGGAAGACAGTGACAAATTACTGTGTAACAGATGCCCCCTAAAGCATGAAGCCCGAGAGAGTGGGAGGGGTGAAATGCTTTATGAAACTGGCTGAACTGGAACACCACCAGGAAGAACCTGCACGTATGTACAACTGATATCTCTGATAATCAATTACATGTAGTCTAGGCATGGGCGCAGCCATCCAAAAGACATACGAAAGAGGTCTGTGGTATGGACGCAGCCACCCAGCTAATGAGACCGTGATGATAGTAAAGGTATGGTCGCAGCCATCCATGAAGACTCAGGTATGGGCGCAGCCATCCATCAATGAGTCATGTAATGATCATGATAATCCACAAAACCGCAACCTGGATCTCAAGAGACAAAATCCAGGGTCTTGCGCTCCATCTCGACCTGAACAAAGTACAAGTTCAAGCATGTGAATATGAGAGTTGAAGTCGAACATGCAAGAACATCGTCTGATTACTAGTCAATGATGAAAACTGTTAACAGACGCGAGAGGTACCACCAATAATGACAATGGTCCTCAAGGTACTATAGGTACAATCTACGGCGTGTGAATCAATGAGCTGGCGTCGAACACCCGCAGAATCATTCGATCGGAGGCCAATGATGAAAACCTCGCGTCGAACACGAAGAACCTGCCATTGAGGCATGCAGGCTCCAAGGCACCTGAAGGGAGTCTCTAGGTCAACTTCCTGGATAATGAGCTGAAGTCGACAGGAAGTGACCTTGATCGAAGGCGGGCCATAATGTTTCCCGCATCATCGACACGAGACAGAGATAAGATATTTTGTGTGAGGTATCAGAGGGAGGTTGAGTATTCTTGCAGAGGTCAACTTCTCTTGAACATATCGGCGGCACGACAGTGGACTTGGAAGTATTTGACATTAAATGATCAAGGGTCATGGTGACAAGGCAATGAGCAGATGAGAGGTCAAACAGGATAACCCAAACCCACAGAGGCCAGTGTAAAACAAGATGAGAGGTTCCCACCCAGACACGAATGCAAACAAGTGCCATGTTCAAGAGCGACATACTGCCGACACAACAATGATTATGGTTCCATTTTCCCCACCATTTCTGGCGAGTACCCCGATTATTTTTTGATGACAAGCTTGACGGGGATAGCATATGCTTGGAAGGTGTCATTTTGACAGAATCCGATGTCATTAAGTTTTAACGAGTCTGACAAAGGAAGAACTCGGCGTCTTTTCATGTTTAGGGAGTCTGAAAAGACAACAGAAAAGTGAACTCCAGGGGGGTCCTTTTTCATAAAGTTGTGTCTCCCGAGCCCGAAAAAGTATAAAACAATGCTCGAAAGAACCACCCGACCAGTATGATCGAGGAGTACTTTTCGTAAGTAGTGACTTCGACCCGAAAAAGTAGAAAAGCGGTCAGAAGCACGTCGTTTTGTAGCCAATAACGAGTTCGAAACGACAAAAACCCGACAATCTTTTTAAGTTTAAACGGTCGAAAAAAGAGCTTTAAAGGCGACCGCCTCTCGTTTCTTTTAATGAGTCGAGAGGGGGACTCGGCTATCTTTTCTTATTTCACGTCGAAAAAGAGCTTAAAGACGACGTTTCGGGACCAAGTGTGTATAGAACCGTCGTAATTCCACCGGCATGAGAATCTGCACAAGGAACACCGCACGCGTAAACCTGTTCGAAATAATATGGACCACATGCATAAAAACATAGTAAAACTATATTGGAACCAAGCACATGGTAAAAATCATCATAAAAATCCCACATTTATGAAAAATAATATTTAATTATGAAATTTTACCATAAATAGGGGGGTAAATAAAGTTTTTACCATTGTTACCATTTGGAGCTTTGGAGAACGACTTGGAGCTGTGAGGTTGACGAGCCGAATTCCACTTTGTACGCGCATCAACCATCCTGCAATCTGTTCCAGGTAGGTTTATCTTCCTTTACGCTCCATTTTGAAGTGTTTTAGCTGCATTTTAACGGTGGGAAGTGATGGTTTGGGCGGATTTTTTGAAACTCGTTCCGCTCTCGGTCAGCGCGGATTTCCTTATCGGGTCCGCGCTGATCGAAAAAAACTTACACTGACCACTCCCGGATCAGCGCGGAAGAGTGATGTACTTCCGCGCTGACCCGGAAAAAATATCAAAGGGCGCCATGATCAGCGCGACTGTTTTAAAAACAGTCGCGCTGACGCCGCGCAACAAGTTTTTTGACAAATTGAACGTATGAAACTTTATGGACAGGGCCCTAATGAATTTTTTTGATCATGCAGGGTAAAATGGCGTTCGTTTGGCAGGAGCGAGCTCATGATAACGAGGATATAGCGGCATTTGCCGATGCTGGGTGCCGAAATGCATTGCGGGCGTGCGGGTTGTTCAAATTCTTCTTAACTCAGCGCCTGCGAGCACAGCCTGACCTTCTTGAGTTCTTGATCAGAGCCTGGAATCCCACTGATGGGAAGTTTGTGATCCGAGGCCGAGACATTGAGTTTGACTACACAGATATCTATTTTTTGACCGGGTTATCACGTCGAGGTGAGATGCCTATTCTGGAGGGGCAGCGACCCGACGGTGATACTCTGGACATGTTGATGGCCCAGGTGTGCCCACAGGCACGCAAGACGCGGAGCGGGAAAGTAGCTATTCCTACGGTGGAGGACATCGTCCTTCGAACTATACTCTTCATGGTGACTCGGGCAGCGGGCTCTTTGGCCAATCACGAGGCCTCGAAGGCCCATCTCCGATTGGCTCTCGAATGCTTGAATCCTACCATATTCAACTGGGCAGCGGCAGTAACAACCAGTATGAAAAGACAGCTGACCAACTGCCGTCGTGGTGAGTCGAAGCAGTTTGGCTACGGGTCGATTTTAGTCCCGCTCATGCTGGAGCGGGTACCGGCATTGCAGCTGCAGGATATGGTCGTGGACCCACCTAGAGGCCCTCGAGAGACGAGGGCCACACGATGGGCCCATGTCATGCCACGAGGAGGTGGCGGTCGACCAGTGGCATGGGGAGTATACTTTTGAGAGTGGTTGGAGAGGCAGACCATTTTTGTGGAGGACTGGCCGTATGCTGGCATAGACTTCCGTGGAGACCTAGACATGCCGCTACCTGCTGGAGAGCAGTGGGATGATGGTGGTAAGCCACTTGATCTCATTTTTTTTTATTTTTTCATTTTTGTGATGTTTTTTATTTTTTCATGTACATGTCCTAACGATGAATGCTATGGTATGCAGATGTAGGACCGACGAGACCCCTTGGCCTAGCCCCAGAGGCGCGGAGGGATGCACAGGGCATTGGAGCTCTGGCCCTGGCTCCTCCGGGAGTCGATACGATGGAGACCGTGATACGGAACCTCGAGGGCTTGCTGTCAGGGATTCCAGATTACCAGGGGATAGAGGAGGTCCCCATAGCATCTCAGATCCATACAGTGGGAGTAGAACCTAGGATGCACCGCCTTTTGAGGCGGGTGGCACGAGCCACTGCGGATTATAGGGAGCACAACCCACCACAGTAGATATCTAGGTCTTTGTTTCCTACTGGTGGTTTTTTGAGAGACATGTGTCTCAGATGTACAGAGAACACAGGCCTTATCTAGACATGTACACTTATTTTTGAGTGCCTTGGTGCGCCACACGATATATATATATATATATATACATATTCCTATGGTTTATTATTGTGCTTTTATGTGCTTGCTTGTATGATTTTTTGATTATAAATTACGCAAATGTCTATCTAATACATGATTAACCAATGCATCAGATAATGTGTTTAATCGTCGTGGAATATGCTGATATGTGATAAAATCAAAATTCCTTTCTAACAATTTAACACGTAAATACAACCTTAAAATGTGACGGTCTCTGACGGAATACCGCCCATTGAGCTGATGGACGACAAGTTGAGAGTCCAGGTTAACAACCAATGTACGAATATTGAGATTAATTGCCTCGGCTAATAATTCAATCACAGCGCTATATTCGGTGACATTGTTTGTAGTACAGCCTAAACACACACCTTGAAGATCTATCAACTCACCGTGAGGATCGTAGATCACCCATGCCGCAGAGGACAAATTGCGAGTGCTACGGCAGGCATCATCAGCGAAACCAACATAAGGTGCACCCGACATCTGCACAAGAAGCAAAAGACACAATAAGGGGCAATCACGCTTTCACACCAAGCCAAAAACATGAAAACACACACACACACACACTTGCTAAAACACATGCATGTATAAATCGAAGTGCATGGAATCATGCATAGTACTTTTTCAAGTACAGCCCATTGCGGGGCTTATCAAGAGGATTACCTTCGTAGTCAACTAGCTCATATGCCCCCTTCTGCAACACTTTCTTTACAATATAAGGGCCTAGCCACATGGGCTCAAGTTTGCCTGCCCCCAGCTTGTCATTTGCTTGGTCGTATAGCAGGACTAGATCTCCCTCAACAAAGGAACGAGGATGGATGGTATGGTCGAAGTGAGTTTTGACTCTCTTCTTTTGTGCTTCGATAGCTAGAGTGGCTAGGCGACGGGTCTCGTCCAGCCGTTTTAGGAAAAGAAGCCGTTCCTCTACCGGAGTAGTGTTGGGAAGCAACTCGACGACTATTTTTAACGAAGGGATTTCGCATTCTATAGGAAGGGTAGCCTCCAGTCCGTAAACTAGTTGAAATGGAGTGAAACCGGTGGCATCCTTCACAGAGGTTCGGTAGGCCCACAAGGCGGGAAACAACATCAGATGCCAATTAGACTTATGCATGTTAACAGTACGTTGAAGCATCGTAACCAAAATCTTGTTAACGGCTTCAACCTGGCCGTTGGACTTAGGATAGTACGAAGTCGAACTATCATGTCGTAAGCCTAGTTGGGTTGTTAGTTCGGTCATCATGTGATTACGGAAATGCTTTCCGTGATCCGTGACGATGGCCTGCAGAACTCCGAACCGCGTAATAACATGGTTGAACAAAAACTGTGCCGCTGTGTGACCGTCTTCAGTTAATGTGGGCATCGCCTCGGCCCATTTTGTAAAGTAATTGATGGCAACGATAATAAACCCATGCCCCCCTGCCGAGCGAGGCTTACAGGTCGTATAATCAATGCCCTATTTTGCAAAAGGGCCAACAGTGACAATAGGGTGCAGCGGGGCTGGTGGCGCACGCATCTTCCGTTGGTATATCTGGCACGCATGACACGAACGGACGGCAAGAATGCAATCCTTAAAAATGGAGGGCCATAAATAACCAGCGCGAAGGATTTTTTGAGCTGTGGCATATCCGGACATGTGACCACCACAGGCGCCAGAGTGGCAGTCATTCAGGACTCTCTCAGCTTCCTCGAGGGTTAGACATCGGTGGAGGACGGAGTCAACGCCGAGATGGTACAGGGTGTCCCCGATAATATGGTAGGGTTGAGACTGATGACGGATCCGCCGCCGAGCATCCTTGGATACAGCGGGGCGGAAAGAGGACGTCTGCAAATATACAATAATATCCCCGTACCAGGGGTCGAGGGTGCTGATCAGAAAAAGAGTTTCGTCCGGGATATGATCCTCTGAGTGAGAGGGTGCAGAAGGAGATGGCAAAGAGCAAAGTAACTCAGCAAAGACAAGGGACTTCTTAGACTTGGCAGCAGTGAATTCCAAGTCAAACTCTTGGAGGATGACGATCCACTTTGAGTATTTTCCCCCCAGCAACTGACGTGACAAAATGTACGTCATCGGGTTGCAATCAGAAATCACGGTCGTGGTGCGCAACAAGATATAATGCCGGAAACGTTGGACGGCACAAACAGCGGCCAATGCCAACTTCTCGACATAAGCGTATCGAGTTTCCGTGTCTAAGAGGTTGCGACTGAGGTAATATATGACGTGCTCATTGTCATCATCGTCATCTTGCACGAGAACCATGCCAATAGTGGTATCGGTAGCGGCCAGATACAGAGTATAATCGCGATGGTAATTCAGAGGTCGCAATAATGGAGAAGAAGCAAGGAGACCCTTAAGACGCTCGAAAGACTCCTGAGCGATAGCATCCCAATGAAAGGGAGTATCTCGCTTCAATAACCGTGTAAAGCCTTTAGCCACCTCAGCATAGTTCGAAACGAATCGTCTTAAGAAATTTGCTTTGCCCTGCAAGCTCTACAACTGCTGCAAAGAAGCAGGGGGAGGAAGGTTCAGAATAGCTTCGACTTTAAGGGGATCCAAATGGATGCCCTCTCAGGAGACGATAAACCTGAGTAGTCGGCCTGATTCAACGCAGAAGACACATTTATGAGGATTGAGCCTGATGCAGTAGTGTTGACAGCAGAGAAAGATTTCACGAAGAAGGGAAGGGTGGTCCTGGCGTTTGACTGAATGAGCTGGTAGATCATCCAGATACGGCTGTACAATGTGACAGATGTCATGAAAAGCATAGGAAATTGCACGTTGGAAGGTAGCACTGGCATTCTTCAAACCGAAAGGGAGCTTTTTGTAAGCAAAAGTGCCCTAAGGACAGATAAAAGTAGTCTTATGCTGATCGGCAGGCGCAATATTGATCTGGTTATACCCAGAAAAACCGTCCATAAATGAATAGATTTCGCTCCCCGCACATTCATCAATGAGCTGATCGATGAAGGGTGTGGGGAAGTTATCCTTAGGACGGGCATGGTTGATGTCACGGTAATCAACACAGACTCGAATAGTACCCTGCTTTTTGTTCACAGGGACAATATTAGAAACCCAATCCGTAAGAGGAATGGGGTAAATGAAACCAGCCTTGAGAAGCTTTTCAACTTCTGCTTTAATGGCTGCAGCCTTTCGGGGGTGCACGGGGTGTAGGCGTTGACGAACGGGCTTAGCACCCGGATACGTAGGTATCTCATGCACCACTATGCTAGGGTCAATGCCGGGCATCTCTTCGTAGGACCAAGCGAAGACATCACGAAATTCGTGAAAGAGATCGGTGTAGAGCTGAATTTCCTCCGGAGTGCAAGTGACTCCAATGTGAATATGCTCGACAATCCCTGGTTTCATAGAGATGTCGATGGGTTGGGTCTGCGTAATGTTTCCCATATTGCCTTCAGAAGACACTTGATAAACTTGAATAGGTGTTTGAAGGGGTTGAAATGGGATACAAGAAGCAAACCGTTCAAGACAGGTGATCATTTACTGATGGGCAGGGAGAAACGAGGAACGATGGTGATGATCAGACCAAGGAGGTTCCTCAAGAGACATGGTCTCTATAATGGCTTCATCGAAAGGAAATATTTCCTTTAATGGATCCGAAGTAGCATCATCTCCAAGCCAAGGGGAATGAACATACGAGTCGGGAACGCTGCTCGGAGGAGCAGGTTCGGGAGGGGGAGCCGATGCATCAACGATTTCAACGTAGTTGAGCTCGGTGGGACTCAACGGCATCATATCGCCCCAAGATTCTATCTGATTAGCGGGAGGAAGGACCCACGGATCAGAGCGCACGGAAATCATATTAATAGGAGCGAGATTAGGAGGTGGGAGGGAAAAGACACCCATCAGGGCAGGATCTTTAAAGAGTCCATCTCCCACACTCTCACATGATTTGGAGGTTTGCTCCATGAAAGGCACGTTGCCTTCGGAAGAGGAGGTGAAGAAGGAGAGCTGGTCCACGGTGACAATCTTCCCCTGATGAGGGAAACGAATGACATGGAAAAGAGAGGAAGCCACGGCTTGCATGGCGTATGTCCAGCTACGTCCAAGGAGGAGGTTGTAGGTAAGATTAGCATCGACAACTTTGACCTCCACTTCGACCGTCTTTCCTTCCAAAGAGATGGGCAATTGTTGGAGGATACCATAAGGACGGGACTCTCTTCCGTCAAAGGCTTCCAATGTTGTAGGAGACTCGCTCAGCGTCGGAGAACCAATAGCTTTCCAACAGGCAACATGCATGATGCAAGTCGAAGCACCTTCATCAATGACTGTACGATGAATCGTTTTAGTATTGATAATGACCTGTATGAGGAAAGCGATTTGGTGAGGCAGTCTCGGCGTATGGCCCTCGAGGTCAAAAGAAATCAGATCTGAGTTAGCCGGGTCTATGCCACCGATGGCCGATAGCAAGGACTTCCTCTGGGAGGGGCAGCTCTGGAGCACTTCTAAGGCGTACATAGCAGACGGAGCCTGAGCTAAGTCCTCAACGATGCTGTAGTGCTGGGCAGCACGAGCATTAGGGTTGTAGGAAGACTTCCGGAGTACACCTTTTGGAGGGGGTCGGATAGGCGTCTCAGTGCTAGGTCTCTCGATATGGAGTGGACCAGAACTGGACGGAGGAGCGCTGGAGGAGACCTCAGGCTCTTTCCCAGCATGCGACGGATATTCTTTTGCTCGAGTAGTGATGTGGACGGGGATCGTCCCAGCCATAAATACTTGAGAGCCAAATGAAGAAGAGGGTTGTGATGGATCTGCCACCATTTGAGTTTGCTGTGAAGGGAAAGGTTCTTTAAGCACAGCAGGAGTCCCAGGAGCACCTTTCAACAATCGACTAACTTCGGACCGCCTGGGGCAGTCTTTAGTATAGTGATCCTCGTCACAGATAAGACAAGGATACTTAGGTTTACGTTTGGCTCCTTCCTCGAGTGGAGGTTTAGGGGAGTCCTGTCTGGGCTGTTCAGATTTATTCTTGGCTTTCCCCTTCTTTTTTCCTTTCGAGGATTTATCCACTGTGGTGCACTGGACGGCGTTAACCTCGGAATTGTTTCTAGAATTAGATTGACCCTGAGAAGTGTTTTCGTTAGGAGCATTCGGTTTTTTCTTCCCAAGGTTCGCGGATGATTTCTTTGAAGATGCGTTTACAGAGCCAATAACACCGTCAACAGATGGCTTTGGCGGAGCTTTGGATGTTTCGGGTCTCAGGGCGTCTGGCAAATAATCATATAAAGTACCTAACTGAGAATAAACTAAGTCGAGGTACTGAGCACGCGCGATAGCTTGCTCTTCAGTTACACAAGCTCCCATAGCAATGTCTCGCGCGATCGCAGGGACAAAGGAGGTTGTAAACCAATCGGTTAGGAGCTGATGAGGAATCCAGAACTTGATCAAACAACGATGTCATCTCCATTCATGTATATGATCGGATATATGCGTGGCCGTGTCCTGTTTAAGAGACGTAAGGAGATGCGTCCCTGTCTCATACCGAATGGGCAACAGAAAGTGAGTTAGAAATGCCATTGCCAACGCGTTGAAATCTTGAAATGTTCCGCGATTCAACTCAATATACCACTTAGCGGCCGAGCCGGTGAGAGTCCTTTGGAAGAGGCGGAGCCGGATGGAATCATCAAGCCATGAGTTGGATGAGCACCAAAGGTGATAGGTCATGACATGGGCTTGAGGGTCCTCGCCAGCTTTGCCATCGAATTTCGGGCAATCACCGGGTATCTTGGTTGGAACTGGTGGCCAATATGGATTATGAAGAATGGGATCATTAGTCAATTTGGACACATCTGGTAGTTCCAATGTTGCTAAGAAAGGTAACTGAGGATTGAAGGACATCTGTGGCCGTGGAAAAGAGGTAGTACCAGAGTTCCAACCAGGTGGCGGTTGCCCCCATGGACTTTGTCCGGACGGGCTTGGCCCATAAGGGTTCTGCCCATAGGGATTCTGTCCATAGGGGTTCTGTCCATAAGCAGACAGTTGACTCTGGATCTGCCCCCCAGCACCCCATGGATTAGCAACTTGACTTGCAGGCGCAACATATTGTTGCTGATAATTCTGATAAGGGGTGACCTGCATTTGTTGATAATTTTGATAAGGGGCTAACTGAGTTTGCCCCTGGGGTTGCTGGTAACCATACGGTTGCTGAGCTCCATACTGAGCTTGGTATCTAGGCTGCGCTTGGTAAGAAGGTTGGGATTGCAACCCACCTTGGATCTGAAGACCAGTTTGAGCCTGGGGCCCAGAAGGATGTCCTTGAACAGGTTGAGCTTGGACCATCTGGCCGGAAGGTTGTCCTGGTTGGGTTTGGGACGGACCCGTTTGCCCAGAAGGACGAGCTTGCTGGGTATTAGGTTGTCCTTGTGCAACCGAGGGTTGTCCTTGCGGAACAGATGGTTGGGCGGGCTGGACGGCCGGTTGACCCTGAGGTTGACCAACTTGTCCAGAAGGATGACTAGGCTGGGCAGTGGGTTGGCCCTGCTGTACGTAAGGCTGACCCCCCTGCCTAGAAGGGTACCCCTGTTGGACTGCCGGTTGTCCTTGTTGAATATAAGTTTGTCTTGCTTGTCCAGAGGGATAACCTTGCTGGACACCAGGTTGTCCTTGTTGGATGTAAGGTTGTCCTGGTTGTCCAGACGGGTAACCTTGCTGGATACCAGGTTGCCCTAGATTACCAGAAGGTTGAGTCAGATAAGTGAAAGATGGACCACCAGCGGCCAAAGGTTGTCCCTGATAGGGTTGTCCTTGTGGGCCCCCAGGTTGCCCTGGGTAAGACTGGCCGTAATGTTGCTGCCCTTGTGGGGTTTGCGCGTAAGACGGCTGGCCTTGGTTAGGCGGTCCCTGAAGCTGTGCAGGCATTGCTTGGCCCCCATGGTAAGTGGTGGCGCCCCAAGCAACGGATAATGGTACCGAGACCTCAACAACAGGTTGAGTAGGCAAGGGTCTGGAAAGATAAAGGAACTGACCAGTAGAATCGTAGTAATAAAATGGACCTTGTGCGTTTGGATCCTGAACAACTTGCATATACTGATCATATGGCCCCCCTCCTGGGACGGGACCAGAAGAGGGTGGTGCACTTTGTGCAGGATGAACAACTTTGGGTGTATGTGCCGGCTGGCCACTACTCACTTGACCGTGAGGCGGACCAGCACCAGTAGTCACAGCTAAAGACGCCGTAACGGCACTAACAACCGGAGTTGAATGTGCTACACAAGCAGTTGGATTCGTTGGAACTGAATTGATGGGTGTACTATGAACTTGTGAAACAAAATATCCCATAGTGGGAGTGATGCATAGGTCCCACATGGTACTAGAAGCAGGGATCCTAGTACCCGCATTATCCCTCAACGACTTATAGCGTGAGGGTACCGGAGAAGTGGCCGGGATAGGAGTTTCGATACTCGACAAAACATGTGTCTCACTCACCCTAGGAGATGTTTCATCCATGTGAAAGGTAGACATTGGGGTCGAAACACCAGGAGGGGTAAAAGGAATATCGTCTTCGTCAGGCTCCCAAATGGGGTTCCAATGAATTTTGTAATCCTCGTCGTCTGGGGCACGAGAGTTAATCGGTTGGATACTCGGGATAACAGGGAGAGTATCACTCACAACCGGTACCTTAGGAGCAACAGAAGATGGAGACCCTTGATCACTTGGAACGGGAGCCGGGATCGATGATTCAGCCAGGATGACAAATCTTCAAAACAAAACCTAAGGAAATCTAACGAGAAAGGACCCTACTCAAACTAACGCACACAAGATCTAACCGGGTAATGTTAATCGCGGCCGAATAAATTTTAAGACGCAAGGAGTCTGAAAAGGATCAAAAGTGACTACTCTGGAGAGCTAGGCAAAAAGGTTTACCAAACAAATCCGTAAAACTGCATATACACCTTGGCAGTCATATGGAAACCAAGGACTTCCCGTATGGCAGTCAATCTTCCCAAATGCTGTGTTCGGTGCGTTACGGCTTGTAAGGCGGCAGACACGGCTTCCTGTGGATAAAGGATGATAACCTAGTGGGGTCTCCCCATATACTCGACGGTATGTGGGAGCTCAAGTCCGTGCTAGAACACTTGTTGCGTCACGGAAGGAGGAATCACCCAACCTTAAGTGAAACAAAAGTGACTAGGTTTAACGACGCCGGAGCACTTCTCTAGCCTAGACCTCTAAACAGTGAGCGTTTTGTTCCAATGCGTTTTTAAGTTCATTCAGTTCATTTTTCGGTTGATCTTGAATTAGGTTTCGGTTTTCAGGCCCTACCGTATGAAATCTCTCAAAATTGCCTAAATTCAAACTATATGCCAAAATATGTCATTCCATTCGATGAATGCTAATTACGAGAGAGTTAGAAGGCTTTCATACAAACGAAATGATCACAAAACAACAAACAACTTCTCTAATGCAGCTAACAAAAATTCACAAACTTTTCTTTAAGATCACTAATCATTAATCAAAACGAAAAGCTTCTAGTTCTCATTAACCAATACAAAGCAAAAGAGATTTTTCTTTTTGTTGATGGCAAAGTGCATTAAACAAACTTTTGAGAAATACTAACAAACAAATGTGAAAAGAACCGGTTGACCCAAAACAACTGTGATCCGTGTCCGGGTAGTGAGAAGTAATCGAAACAATGTGAGGACTGGTTCAACAACAATCACCTAAACAACCAAGCAGAAGCAAGCAAAGAGGAAGGTTTCACAAAACCAAAAGCAAGCAGTAAACGAACCTTTGTAAGCGAGTAACCAAGCAAAGTTGATACAACGAAATTGGAATGATAAAACTAGGTCACAAGACACAAAAAGCAAGATTCGCTCAACAAGACTCACAAGAAAGTGTTTCAATCTTTAGAGAATGAAAATCAAGTCATAAACCAAGTGAAAACAGCAGGGGATAGCAAGACCAACAGGCTCAGGAGGCAGAATTGAAGAAATTCAATTCTACAGGAATCAGCGCGGGTGATACACAGCAACAATGCGCTGATCAGAAACCACGCGTAGCAACAATGCGATGTCAATGCGGAAGTACACGACTTAACCGCGATGGTCTGATTTTCAGAACCGTCGTGACTGTTCGGTGTATTAATGCGATGATCAAGAGGTCACAAAAAGGGCTATGCGATGGCAGTGCGACTGTTTTATTATAAACCGCGCTGAAGCTAAAAAACGGGCACAATCAAGCCAAAGACTCCCAAACCAAGACAATCAGTCTTTAAACAATCAAGGCACCTTCCAGATCAAACCAGGAAATCCAAAAACAGAGAACTAATCCCCAAACTTTGAAAAGAGAGCAAAAATCAAATTCAAGGAAAAAATGAACACAAAAGGACAAAAGCCAGCTCCAAGTTGTTCAGTTCATAAACCAAACCGGAGATGGACTGAAGTGGCTTTGATCTACTTCGCTAATGTGGAGCAATAGCGTTTCGAAGGCTATCTGGCCGTGCTTTAGGCTCCGTCTAAAGTTTACAAATCAAACAACAAGGTAAAAAAAAAAACTCCCCAGTGGAGTCGCCAAATTGTTGTGGAGGTAAATCCCCTCTGCGGACAGAGGCGATCCCTACTAGTCCAAACAAGGTCTAGCAACAATCAAACAACGCTAACACGCAGGTTCCTAATTACAAATAAAAGACCAATGATGAAGGCCTACCTGGATTCCAACGCTAGTACTTGTAGAAGAGTTGATGCTCCCGTCCCTTTGCCCCGGCAGGTCACAATCCTCATGATCCTCGTGCACGGACACCTGCACATGCAAAGAGCAATACAAACACAAGCATAAAATCCAGTAGATGCAACTATATATCAGTCAGAAAGGATATAACTCAAACATCATCATAAAGACATTAAGAGTGGAACCATAATGATAGTCGTCTATTATTAATAAACAAAGAAGAATACAACCATAGTTCTGACGTCAAATCCTTCTCAAGAGGGTCCAGCCAGCAAGTCTCTCAAGCATTCACCCTTGAAGGTAGATCTCCCAAGACAAAAACTCTCTCTCACACAAGTCTACACAAGAAAGAAACACTTCACAACCTTCCTTAAGCTCTCTAGCAATCCCACACTTGTCACACCAGCTACCTATCAAGCTCACACACTAGCAGCAACACTCCAAAACACTATGAATTCCAAACTAGCTGCTCATGGCAATGGTGGAGGCTTAAATAGGAGAAGGAGTCTCCATGAATGGTGGGAGGATGAGCTTATCTCCAAGGAAGGTGGCTCAAATGACGAAACAGACATGCCAGAGAAGGGAGGGCGACATTTACAAGGCCAACAACCAGGTCTGGAGTCATCTGGAAGGCCGGCTGTTAGAACAAACTCGCCCAGACTGGATCAGCGCGGGTTCATAACTGCATTGGAGTGCTGACATCGCTGTTGAATAACAAAGAAAGTCATATCAGCGCAATTGGATATAAATAACAGACGCGTTGTCTCATGAAATTCGACCAGCGCGGAAATCACGTTTGCTTCCGCGCTGGCAGCGCATTTGGTCTGTTTTGGAGCGCTCATCAGCGCGTTTATTTTTACAATAGTCGCGATGATGGTAAAACTTTTGGCAAAGTGGGTCATTTGGCAACATTAGAGAGCATGAGCATGGATGATTTGGACTCATGACACAGTAGGAAGACTGATAGGAAGACAGTGACAAATTACTGCGTAACAGAAATACACCACACAGACTTTCCACATCAGCAACAAAACTCCCAAGGGCCATCCCAACCACTCAAATAACTAGCCCCTAAGACCAACTAAAGTTTTAGACCATTAAATCCCCGAACGCTCCCTTGATATGGACAAGGATGTGTCTAAGAGGCTCTAGACACTCCCACAACATGGGTATAGTGTCTGGGGACCTTTCTCCTCAGACCTTGCTTATGACTCCAGAAATTGTGCCACCTTTTTAGGCCCAGAGCCCTAGTCACTGCCCAGAATTTCATGACAGGTTCGTAAATGAATTTGCACAACATAACAATGATACGTTTGCAAAAACATTGACAAGGTCTAAATTGGACCCCTACTAGCCATGATAGGCATTTCGTCAATCATGTCACAAATATGTAATCTACAGGTTTAAACAACAAATATGAGCATATGGGTCTCATACTTATCTAAGAATCGCTACGAAGCATTGTTCCCTTGTATCATTAACTGCATTATCATCTATTAGGTCATAGATACATTGTTCATTCATTTATAGACCAAAACATGAGGAGATCCATACATCATCATTGTCACAATACATGCTTATAACCAACATAATAACAACAAAAATATCAAAGATACATTAGCCATAAAATCCACATATAAACCAGTACATTTACACATAATATACCAAGGAAATAACTTCTTATTAGTGCATGCAAAATCCAACCTGGTATGGGACTACCATGTTTCACCTGGCCATATATTGGTTGAGCCGAATCGCTCTTCATCCAATCACCCTCGTGCCATATTCCAAGCATGAATGTGTGACTCAAACCAAAAGAACCAACCAGGGAATCCTAAGGCTAAACCACCTCACCCTTATCAATAGAAACTAAGCTTTACCACAATCCACACTAGATCACTAAGCCAAAACAATAAACATGTAATAACAGGCTTTACCATGATCTCCACCAGATCATTAGGCCAAAACAAGCATGGATGCCACCAGATTTCTTTACCTACACCGTGAGGAATATCCCTGTCTCATGATCTTTCAAGCTCTACCACAATCCACACCGGATCACTAAGCCCTAAACCGAGACTCCACTCTCTAGGCTTTACCGTACATCCCATCTCAAGATTACTAGGCATGATGGTGAGTGCTTACCTCTAGGTTTTATTGTATATCTCGTCATTCACTAGTTGAATATTCCTAGGCCCACTGAGGCAACACAAAATCTGGCTTTACAGCAACCTACAATACAGTTCAAGGGTTACTAGGCCATGTGTTCTCTTATTCAGAGATCCACATCACTCAGCTTCGAATCCATCCTGCAATCCAACTCAACCATAACATGATAACCCCATCACACCATGGCTATCCGAAAATGGCAAGGCTAGGCTGAAAACATTGTCACATTGGCAAAACCCATGCCATGACAACAAAGAACCACATACAATACCATGCATGCCAAATATAGCAAGAAAAGCACACACGCAAATTGATACATGCAAAGAATCTTGTTGTAGTTGCTTGATCATGCTCTTCCTTGATTTCTCCTTCCTTCCTCTTGTCTTCTTTGCCTTTCTTGATCCAATTTCAAAGTGCTCCAAGAAAACAAGTGTCCAAGAGTGAGAGTGAGAGAGATAGTAATGAGAGAGCTCCAAAACTGAACTAACAAAATGTACCAATTGATACTCATAAGCCTTTTTATCGATTAAGCCTCTATTTTCTTCATTTTCCACTTTTTTCCTTCATTTTCCTCCTCACATGCAACTTGTGACCTTTCACCTTCACTTTCTCCTAATTTCCATTATTTTCATAAATAAATGTGCCAAAATGCCACTTTGTTTTTTCAAATGTCTTTGTCATTTCCTTAGCCATAATAAAAAGAAATGAACATCCACTAGGATGTTTTTCCCAACATTCAACTTGGAATAAGTGTCCCATAATTCGTGGTTATTATTTTGCTTTTATTAACTTTTATTACATGGAATTTTCACCAAGGATGTTACAGAAACCCCCCCCCCCCCTTGGGGGACACCATCCTCAGTATTCAACCATACCTATACCTCAACAAAACCACTGAAAATAAAACATTCTGCACATGGAACTTTATAACTTAGCTCGTTGCAGTATTTGTAGTGATCACCCTGCTAAGAAGCAAACCAACATGACAACTATAATGACATGACACCCATATCGCTTATTAGAGCTTTATAACATAGCTTATGGCGGTATTTACAAATATATACATATGTACATATATCAAAATCACCAAAACATGTACCGAAAACATATACCAAAAACTTCACTCAACCAATGAATAAGGAAGGATACATAACCCGCATATGATCCGCCATCTCCCATGTAGCTCCATTAGGCCCAAAGTGCTTCCACTGCACTTTAACATGCTTGATTGCTTGGTTCCGGAGTATGAGCACCTTTCTCTGCAATATACACTGAGGTTCTAGCTAGAATTCTCCATCTGGCTCCACCTGCAATACAGACCAGTCAATCACATGATCAACATCTGTAATATACTTATTAAGTAATGACACATGGAAAATATCATGGAATTTCACTATCAGCAGAGGCAGTGCAAGTTGATAGGCTATTGGCCCAATCCTCTTAATAATTTTGATAGATCCACAAAACCATGGTCTCAACTTGGCACATGATCCAATCTGCAAGGAGCTCTTCTTCAGTTTGATGCGCAAGTACACCTGTTCCCCAACCCAGAACTCCTTGAACAACCTATTCTGATTTGCATATCTCTTCTGTCTATCCTATGCTAGTTTTAAATTCTTTCATGATTACCTATATTTCATGTTCCATTTCTGCCAATGATCCGAATTGGATCCATGAAATTTATTAGAGTTCTATGACTGTATCAAATCATGACAGACTTCAAAAACTTGTGAACAAAGAGCCATCAGGAAGACCTCTGGACGGTGGCAGTTTGTAGCCAGCAAAGAACGACGAGGGCCTCGGTCAAAGCGCGCTGACTGAGGCCCATGGAAACCGCGCAGGACGCAAACTAGTAGTTAGGAAGTCCGGATCAGAAAACAGAGGGCATTTCTGATGCGTGATTAGAGCACAACCCCTTGAAATGGAAATGCCCCGAGCGCTCATTTGTGTAATGTAAATGAGGTTTCCCCCTCAAAGAGGATAATTTTGACGTTGTTGATCGATCTCTTCTTCTATTTTGTGACCTTGTTGCATAACATTTGGTATCAAAGCTTTGGATTCTAGGGTTTCACTACTTCAAATAGGTCATCGTGGAATTTACACTATAATTTTTTTATACGAAGCTTCAAAAGTTGAACTTCAAACCCATTTGATCAGAAATCGTGTCAAACTTTGTGTATGAATTTCAGATCTTGTCTCACTATCTTTTCGGAGATATGATCCGAGGAAGTTAGAGTTTTTGCAGGCTCCAAAATTCTATCTCAAACAAGTGGCCTAGGTAAAATCGTCATAACTTTCTCTCTAAGCATCGGATTCAAATTTTGTAAAAAAGTAATAGAAATATGATAGAATTTAGTTTATTGGGTAACATCTTCAAGGCCAAAGGTCAAAACAATGACATGTGGCACGTAGCAAAATTTCGTTCTACGGAACTAGTCTATAATCAGGTCATCATGGGAGATTGGACATAACTCTTTCTTGGGGAATCCAATCTCGATCAAACTTGTGGGGTTGGAAAGAGGACTCAGAAGGATACCAAAGGATGACATTTTACAACTTGGAGATACGCAATTACAGAGGTACAGTCGTTTAAATATCAAGCTCCTAAAAGAAGGAAAAAGAATGACTCAAATCAAGAAAATAGAAACACCTAGTAAGAAAAATTGGATGGATGATTTGAAGAATGTGATCAAAGCTAAGATAAATATTATTATATATGCCATGGAAGCTAATATCGATGGTATAGAAGCAGATTTGAAGAAAGACATGGAAGGTTTGAAGGAAGGTGGAACAAAGCTGCTATAAGAAAGGCTTCCTAATGACAAAAAGGTAGTAGAGGAAATTCATGATGAGAACAAAGGAAATGTTAATCATGATTTCATAGAATCTACTGTTGGATTGAAGACCCACCATATTCCAAATATTGATATGAGGAAGTTTGATGGCAAGGATCCTGTAACATGGATACTATAGATGGAGAAATATTGTGATCTCCATAATGTGCAAAACACACAAAGGTACATACTGAAAATTTATATTTAGAACCCAACCAGTTTTCATGGTATCGATCACTTTGCTCTCGTAAAAAAATGGTCACTTGGTCCATTTTTATGGAGGAAATGATAGTACATTATGAGGATACAAAGAGAAACACCTTTTTTAGCCAATTGATAAATCTCAAACAAAAGGGTTCAATCGCAGAGCACATTGAGGACTTCCAAAAATTGAATATAATGGTAAATAATATTCCAGAGGAGCATAGGGTTGATGTCTTAATATGGACTTTAAATGATAACATCCAACACTAATTTCACCTTTGGGAACCTGATTTATTGGAGAAGGCATTCAGGGTGGAGAGAAAAGTGGAAAGCAAAATTATGGCAATAAGGAAGTCTACCACTCACAACTATAAAGATGAAAGTGTTTCCGCTCCTAGCCTTCCAAAACGTACAAGGTTGACACGACAATAGTTGGAGAAAAAAGGGCAAAAGGGCTTTGTACAGTTGTGAAAGAAAATACACTAAAGTTCATAAGTGTGTTGAGAATAAATTATTTTACATAGATTGTGAAGAGGAGGAAGAAAAGGATAAAGAAACGTCAAAATAAGAGGATATACACCAAGAAACAACCCAAAGAAATGAATCCAACCATTTCTTGTAATGCATTGGCACTTTATGGATATCATCCATCATCTGTCACATCATATTTAATAGAAAATTATAAGGTTCAAGCATTGGAAGATCACATCAAACATCAACAACAAGTTCTCCAACTCTTAAAGAATAACCTCGCTTTGGCAAAGAATCAAATGAAACAACATGCAAATCAACATCGCAGTGAAAGGAGTTTTGATGTAGGCGACTGGGTATTTTTACGGCTACATCCATACAAACAAATGTCCCTCAAAAAAGCTAAGAAGGATAAAAAATTATCACCAAAGTACTATGGTCCTTACACGGTGTTGCAAAAGATTGGTATTATGACATACAAATTGGAGCTTCATGCATCTTCTTGAGTGCACCTAGTTTTCCATGTTTCGGGATTAAAGAAGGTTATAGGTAACAAGCACCCATTTTAAACAGTATTTCCAGAGCTTGACAAGGAAGGAAAAATCATATTGGAACCTGAAGTAGTCACAAAAATAAGAACCCGACAACTACAAAATCGATCAATTTTAGAGTATCTCATCAAGTGGAAGAACTTAACCGTTGAAGATTCCACATGGGAGGATGAGAATTTTATAGATAAGCATCCAGAACTACTCAAGCATTGAGGACAACGTTTTTGGAGGAGAGAGGCATGTTAGGTCCCTATACTACTAGTGTATCCCATTATTGTTATTAATGCACCCCCCTTATTGTATTGTTGTGCCCATGTAATCCCCATATTACTATTATTGTGCCCCTACAATATTATTGTTGCCAGGCCAGGCAGTAACTCCTCAACCAAAAATTGATTCATGTTTATTCCTTCAGGTAGGTCTTCATTAAATACATGAGGGAGAGACTGTTCAGTTCATCTCCCGATCACTGTTCATATTATTTATTTATCTATTTACATTATATTCACCCAATCATGAGGATTAGGTGTCAACATTCCCCCCTTAATCTGAAGGGATGTTGGTGAGTCCAAGCATCATTCTGAATCGTTCAAGCTTTTCTCTTCCAAGCGCTTTGGTGAAGATGTCTGCAATTTGCTCATTTGTGGAACAATGACGAAGATGGATTGTTTTGGCCTCAACATGATGTCAAATCAGATGATATTTAGTATTGGTGTGTTTTGTTCGATCATGGAACTTTGGGTTCTTGGCCAGTTTTATTGTAGAGGTATTGTTAATCATGAGTGGAGTTGATTGTACTTGTTTTACCTGCAAACCTTCAAGAATTTTCCTGAGCCACACAATTTCTTTTGTTGCTTCAGCTGCTGCCACGTATTCTACTTCTATTGTGGAATCTGTTGGAACTGATTGTTTGCGTGATCTCCAGGAGACAGCTCCTGATCCAAGACTCATAGCATATCCTGAAGTAGATACCCCAGTTTATTTGTCTCCATCGAAGTCTGAATCAGAATATCCAATCAAGCTGAAGTCGTCCACTTGTGTATACTTGATTCCAAAGTCTTGAGTTCCATTCAAGTACCTTAGAACTCTTTTTGCAGCAGACTAATGTCCCTCCCAAGGCTTTTGCATAAACTTGGAGAGGATTCCAACAGCAAACGAAATGTCTGGTCTGGTAGTACGTAGGTAGTTGAGACTTCCTACAAGCTGTCTATATTTTTTTGAATCCTCAAATTCTTTTCCTTCAATAGATGTAAGCTTTAAGTTTTGTTCCATTTGAGTAGTAAGAGGATTGCATTTTGTCATGCCAAACCTATTCAACAGATCTCCAATGTATTTCTTTTGAGAAAGAAATATGGACTTCGGATGTTGGGTTACTTCAATGCCAAGATAGTAATGAACATAGCCCAAATCAGTCATTTCAAAACTTTTCCCCAATTCCTTCTTTATGGATGCAATGTAGCTTTCATTGTTCCTTGTCATCAAAAGATCATCTACATATACCACAAGATATACAACTGTTTTGCCAACTTTCTTGACAAATAAAGTTGCATCATTAATATCATAATGTTTGAAATTGAGTTTCAGAAGATGCTCAGTTAGTTTTTCATACCAGGTTCGCAGTGCTTGTTTGAGGCCATACAAGGACTTCACAAGTTTGCATACTTTATGTTCATGTCCTTTCACAGAAAATCCTTCAGGCTAAGACATAAAAACATTCTCTTTTAGATCTCCATTTAAGAAAGAAATTTTTACATCCATTTGATGGACTTTCCAACCGTTCTAAGCTGCTAGTGCAAATAATGTCCGGATGGTAGCCCATTTTGTTGTGGGGGAAAAAGTCTCCTCATAATCGACCCCTTCCTTCTGTGCAAAACATTTTGCCACAAGCCTAGATTTGTGCTCGTCAAGTGAGCCATCAGCTTTATACTTGTTCTTGTAGACCCACTTGCAGCCAATTGGTTTGGTTCCTAATGGAAGATCAACCAGCTTCCAAGTTCCGTTCTTTATGAGGGCATCATACTCCTTTTGCATTGCTTCTTTACATTCATCATGAGAAGCAGCTTCTTTGAAGGAAGTTGGTTCAAATCTGTAGACAAGTTCAATTCACAATCATAAGAAACATCCATATCAACAGGTGAATTAGAGTCATTCACATCACCTCCATTTTGTTGGTTTGAATTTCTAGTTCCTGTCTTTCCAACCTCATCAGGATGAACACTTTCAAGTGTCTTTGTCAGCCACTTTGGGGGACCTTTTTCAGATGGTCCAGGCTACTGTGTTGATTGAGTTGGGATTGAATCAAGATTGAGTCTCCCAATTCTATCAATCACGTCACTTAAAGCATCATCCTTTGTTGGATTTTCATGCGGGGGAGAGTGTTCTTCAGAAGAAGATTCCACATGTTGATCTAGTACAGGAATCCCCCCTTCAAGATGCGGAATCTGATTATCAAATTCTTGAAATGATTTTGCTTTTGCAAATCTATCCAAGCAATCAAGTTGGCGCTCAACAACATTGTCAGTTTTGGATGATTTAAGAAAAATTACATCTCTAGATACAACAAACTTCTTATTTACTTCATCATAGAGGCGGTATGCTTTGGAGGTGTTTGAATACCCCAGCAAGATACACTTACAACTTCTAGCACCAAGTTTGTTTCTATGTACCTTTGGTATCAAGGCATAACAGGTGGAACCAAAGACCCTGAGATGCTTTACCGAAGGAACATGTCCATACCACATTTCATATGGAGTCTTGTTTCTTATAGCATTAGATGGACATCTATTCTTTATATATGCAGCACATAGAACAACATCAGCCCAAAACATTATCTTTACATTTTTGAAGAACAGTGTGGATCGTACCATATTTAAGATTGTCCTATTCATTCTTTCAGCTATACCATTCTCTTGGGGATTATAAGGCACAGTTGTTTGATGTTTGATCCCATGTTGGCGAACATAGTTTTCAAATTCATTTGATGTGTATTCTTTTCCATTATCAGTGCGAATAGACCCAATATGAGATTGTGCATCATTTTCAATCTGTTGTCGCGCAGATTGACACGACAACGCTCAGACCGGGGGCTGTCACTCTGATCCCCGGTCCCTCCGTTTAAGCCTGTCTCCCGCGGCTAAGGGGGGTAGTCCCTGAGAGATGATGAGACCAACTGTCGACCAGTTGGTTGGGAGACACGAGACGCGATAAGATAAGCACTAGATGGATTTGATTAATTTAGCAGACCAGTGCCTTAAGAGATTATAGTTAAGATGATTACTTGTTAGATGATAAGAAAGATGAATCGTGAACAACAATCATTTGTCATCGAAATCACATAACCAAAACGATATCCAGCGACTGAGAATTTTCAAAAAAAAATGAATGCTTTAAACCACCATGAATCATAACTATTAACCAGATATCAATTTCGCATCTCGACTTGAAAATTTAGATCTCAGCATGAAAGATACGACAATTCCCGAAAATGACCGGATCTGACGAAGAGAATTTTCCACAAAATTTTTATATTTTTTCAAAATTTTTTAAATCTTTTTTCAAATTTTTTATTTTTCAATATTATAAAAATTAAAATTAAAAAAAAAAATCTATAAAATTTAGAATTTAAAATCTATTTAACTATATCAAAAATAAAACTAAATCTAAATATTTTTATTTTTATTTTTATTTTTTTTATTTTTATAAAACAAAATCAAAATAAAACAATATTCTAAATCTAAAGATAAAAAACTAATCTAAACTAAAGAAATGAATTAAAGTCTAAGTTAAAACTAAACTAAATACAAATTAAAATCTACGTTACTTTAAATTAACATCTAAAATTAAAACTTTAAAACAACAAAAATTGCAAAATCTAATTAAATGAACCTTTTTTATTTTTTATAGATTAAAATCTAAACGCATTAAGCAAAAATAAATAAAAGAAACTAAATTCTAAATAAATAAGACAAAACCCTATGCTAACCTATCTACGCACATGCATATCAAACAATAAAAAACAAACCGAATTACCATTTACGCTATCTCTACGAAACTATGAAAAATCGAAGAACCAAAAATAAAAAAAAAAACGTTGAAACTTATGACGTCTCAGCTTCCGAAAAAAAAGCGTAACCCTCGACCACGAAAATGACGATGTAAACAATCAAAATGACAGGATCGAATGAGGGCACAGATAAATCGGACTGCAGAACACGCCAATTCAAAAGTGATGATGCGCTGAATCGAAACCCTGGCTCAGTCGAAAAAATGTGCAAGTAGAAAATACGCTTGGAAGAAAATAAATGGCAGCGGACAGAAACGCAATTGAATCAATTTCACAAAACGAAAATTTACCTGCGCTGAACAGTGAGATGCCGACACGTTGAGAAAGCAAAGCGGAATAGGGAAATTCAATGAGTTAAAACCGCATACAATCAAGAAAAAAGACGCTGGGCAAAGCTACACGCTACAGCATTGAGCCACGGACCCTCAGAAAAAATAATGATGAGTCTTAAAGAAAAGTCGTGAATCCGGCTCAAGCAGTAAACAACACAAAAAAAATAAAAAAATAAATAAATAAATAAAAAAAATCCAACGCATTTAGAGAAGACGCAAAAAGAAAGACGCAGAACTTTTCAGATGCCTTAAACTCATGAATATACCCAACGAAACCAGATCCTGAGTGTGAGCATGTTGAAAACCGTTTCGAATTTTACCTGGCCTAAAAAAGACTGAGTGCACGCAGAGAAACGAAGGATGGCAGAACGTGAATCAATTTTACATGGTACAGATATATGTCGATAACGTTGATATGCAGTGATCCAATGGCGGCTTTGCTGTTTCTTTAACTGGCCTGCTACACCGACGGAAACGATATCTACTCACACCTTTCTCACCTGACAATGCGTTAACCTTGACGGCAGTCCCGCAATTGCAAAAAAAAAAAAAAAAAAGACAAAACCCCTAATGAAGACTGCATAAAACAAAAATTTGAAATTTGAAACCCTAGATCAGAAAATTTTGAAACCCTAAAACAGCTGATTAATGTACATATTTGGCCCCTTCACAGCCAGATTTAGCAATAAGAACAAGAATATTTAAAAAAAAATAAAACTTTCAGATTTTCACTGTGAAGAACTTCAGAAAATCTCTCATGCAAATTTAAAAAAAAAATAAACCGAATGATAGACCCAGGATCAAATCCAACTGTGCTCAACACAAAATGCTTGCGGGAGTTGGCTGGTTCAGCCGAGAACTTCCCCGAACGCCCACAAAATTTCCTTCAATGATGTTTTCTGCACAGCTCAAAACAACTGTCAATAAAGAGGGCAAAAATGCTGCTAGATCTCAGGAAGTAATGGAGATACCTGCCATTACTTCAGAAACCCTAACAGCACCCAAACCCCAGCAAGTGAACAAGATACCTGTGCTCACAATACTCTACAAAAAGCTATTATTAACGGCTGAAAATAACATATGCAGAAAATTAAAACAATCTCACAGCATTTCAAGAGAGTAACACCAGCAAGATATGGACCCCAAAGTCTTCTTTATTAACCAGAAACAAATTTACAAGAGAGCTTCTTTAGTCTTTGACTCACAGATCCGATCATTTCAAATGACCCCCTAAGACCCTATATAAAGGAAATGACTCCAACGGCTAGTTCGAGTGATCCATGTAGAAATGATCTCGACCGTTGATGAGGATCAAGACATCTCTTGATCTCATCCGTCGATTTATTCACTTAAAATATTATTATTTTATTAGTTAGGGTTTTTGCTTTATTTTTTATTATTATTTTTTTTATTTTAATTTTTATTTATTTTATTATTTTTATTCATTTTTTTAATTTTTTTAATTCATTTTAAAATGGATCATCGAACTAAGCCTTCGGAAACATCACCTAGGACCTAGGACTTAGGACTCATGAGGGGATTTAAAACATTTTTCGACCCTCAAGACACATTACATCATGACTTTTACAACTTACATCTCAAGGGGACAAGCCCGCTTAACACAGACCCTCATCAATCACCCAGTTCTGCGACACAACTATAATCTAGCAGATTAACACACTAGGATTCTCCTAAAGTTCTAATGACAAAATGCATCCCGGCTTTGGGGTCAGGTTTGAAGGAAAACTCTGCCGATCCATGGATCGGTGAGACAAAAAACCTTCCGGGACATAGATTATCATAGAAAGTTAGGTCCACCTAGGCAATTTTACATACATGACTCTGATCTGCTTAGATTATTTACAATTCATACATGCAGACTGGGTTTACAATCAAAAAGATCAGGTTGTTGATGATGGCAGGATGGCACGGACACGCTGATCAGGTGCTGCCCCTTTTTGCAAAGAAAAGGGGGGTGTACTGCATGGGTAGTTGACCAGTAGAGGTCAACATCTGGCTCTACTTGGGGACATGTTGCTGCTTGCAGGAATGTGAGAATCCAGAATCTGCATCCATACAACACAAAAAATAAGTAGCGTCCATCCAAAAAATCATCATATACATTAAGCACAGGAAAGATAAAAGCTCTTCATTTATTAACTATCTAAAGCAGAAATAAAAATGCGGAAAAAACAAGGAGTAGGGTTAGAAATACGATACAAAAGATGCCCCATGGCATCAGATGTGTTCAATAAAGTGCATACTGAGCATTTGCCTGCTTTCAGGCAAATCTGTGGGCTGCTTGTCGGATGTGCCATGTCCAATTTTGCATATGGTAGGACTTTTTCCTATCCGAAAATCAAGCTGCTCACGGCCGTCTGATGTATCAAATCTTCGTCTTATCTTCTTTCTCTTGCGCTTTTTCTTTCTGGCTGGTTGAATCACTGATGACCTGGTACTTTCTGTTTCAAAGCTATTAGATGAAGTATGTAAGATATGCGTGCTATGTCTTTCTTCATCTTGTATCTGATCTTTATCATTCTTAGGTCTGTCTGGATCACCCTCAATCAACCATCTTTCAATCGAATCAACAACCTCCCAATAATAAGATGAATCTTGTTGCAGCAAATGAGAAGACTCCTGATCTGTTGATGTTTGCTGGTTTCTCTTATCCTCTGCCAGTTGCTGAAACCTTTGAACTTGTATTTTAATGGCATCCATCTGACTAGAGTGTTCAACCTTTGTAGCACTGATTTGTCTGGCATGGTGTTCTTGCATGTCTTTTATTACTTTAACATTCTTTTCCTTTATGTCCATCAAGCAATGCTGCATAAAATTTATTTCTTCTTTATGATTCGCTTGCATGTCAGCCACTTGATTATTATGATTGAACGTCATGATAGTCATTTCCTCATCCATAGTTAATAACTTGTTTTGCATAGAGTCAATTTCCTTATCATGATCAGCTTTCATGGTCACCATATTTTCCTCTAAGACTGACAACCTGCTTTGCATGATTCTAATTTCTGTTTCATAATTAGTTTTTATGGCCTCAATTTCTTTAGCATGGTGACTTTGCGTGACCTCAATCTCCCTGTTACGTTTTTCCAGATGGGTGCATAAAGTTTTCACATCATTGACATAATTAGTTTGATTGATTTCCATATTTCTCACCAGCATCATTAGGTCTCGTATAATTTGCTTTTGCTCTTCTTTTTCATTGTCATTTGTCCCTGATTTTTCACTATCATGAACTTGATCTGCAATATTTCCAGTGGATGACACATTCTGACATGATGAATCGTCTTGGGATCTTTCAGCTGGACCTCTTATCAAATTACTTTCATTCTGTTGCACAATTTTAGAGGCAGAAGGCAAGCTGTTTGGATAACCATATCTATTTTTAAAAGCATCGACAATGTCTTCTAAAGAAGTGAAAGATTCCTTTGGAAAATTGTTAAACCAATTCAAAGCATCATCTTTTAAAGAAAGGACAAATAGACGCATTTTGATATCTTCATGATTAAACTGAGGGGATCTACAGTATATGGTCATGATGCGAGTAAACAAGACTATATGCCTTCTAACAGCGATTGGATCACCATCCGAGAAAATAGGTAACTTAGGAATGGCATCTTCCGGAAAATCATGGAGACGTTCAGTAAAACGACATGGCTTAAATGAATAATCCATGATGAATGATAAGGGATTAAAAGGATGATAGAACTAGATACCTGCTCAAGAAAATCAAGAGATGAAAACAGTGGAGTCGCCACTTGAACAATGAATCTGATTCTAGGATCCAAAAGGTAACCACAAGCAAATATGAGGAAAGCTTCTTGTCTGGGAAAAATGAGAAAGTGGAGTCGCCACCCAAACAAGAAACAAATCCAAGAGATGCTGCTGATATGGGACGAAAAGATGTCAATAATATTGAATCTGCCAGCTCAACTGAGAGATGAGAGATGAGAAGATAAATGTCGATGAAACTCCGAGAAAACAATTTCCCCGGCAACGGCGCCAAAAAATGTTGGCGTTGCCGGCTCAAACGAATGATAGAAAGATGAACGATGAATGATGAAAATATTTTGAAACACCAAGGACAAAAAAACTCTATCCCCGGCAACGGCGCCAAAAAATGTTGGCGTTGCCGGGCCAGATGAAGAGATAAGAAATGAGAAAAATGATTTGTCGTTTGAAACACCGAGAAAAAGTATCCCCGGCAACGGCGCCAAAAAATGTTGTCGCGCAGATTGACACGACAACGCTCAGACCGGGGGCTGTCACTCTGATCCCCGGTCCCTCCGTTTAAGCCTGTCTCCCGCGGCTAAGGGGGGTAGTCCCTGAGAGATGATGAGACCAACTGTCGACCAGTTGGTTGGGAGACACGAGACGCGATAAGATAAGCACTAGATGGATTTGATTAATTTAGCAGACTAGTGCCTTAAGAGATTATAGTTAAGATGATTACTTGTTAGATGATAAGAAAGATGAATCGTGAACAACAATCATTTGTCATCGAAATCACATAACCAAAACGATATCCAGCGACTGAGAATTTAAAAAAAAAAATGAATGCTTTAAACCACCATGAATCATAACTATTAACCAGATATCAATTTCGCATCTCGACTTGAAAATTTAGATCTCAGCATGAAAGATACGACAATTCCCGAAAATGACCGGATCTGACGAAGAGAATTTTCCACAAAATTTTTATATTTTTTCACAATTTTTAAAATCTTTTTTCAAATTTTTTATTTTTCAATATTATAAAAATGAAAATTAATAAAAAAAATCTATAAAATTTAGAATTTAAAATCTATTTAACTATATCAAAAATAAAACTAAATCTAATTTTTTTTTTTTAATTTTTTATTTTTTTTTTATTTTTTTTTTTTTTATATATAAAACAAAATCAAAATAAAACAATATTCTAAATCTAAAGATAAAAAACTAATCTAAACTAAAGAAATGAATTAAAGTCTAAGTTAAAACTAAACTAAATACAAATTAAAATCTACGTTACTTTAAATTAACATCTAAAATTAAAACTTTAAAACAACAAAAATTGCAAAATCTAATTAAATGAACCTTTTTTATTTTTTATAGATTAAAATCTAAACTCATTAAGCAAAAATAAATAAAAGAAACTAAATTCTAAATAAATAAGACAAAACCCTATGCTAACCTATCTACGCACATGCATATCAAACAATAAAAAACAAACCGAATTACCATTTACACTATCTCTACGAAACTATGAAAAATCGAAGAACCAAAAATAAAAAAAAAACGTTGAAACTTATGACGTCTCAGCTTCCGAAAAAAAAGCGTAACCCTCGACCACGAAAATGACGATGTAAACAATCAAAATGACAGGATCGAATGAGGGCACAGATAAATCGGACTGCAGAACACGCCAATTCAAAAGTGATGATGCGCTGAATCGAAACCCTGGCTCAGTCGAAAAAATGTGCAAGTAGAAAATACGCTTGGAAGAAAATCAATGGCGGCGGACAGAAACGCAATTGAATCGATTTCACAAAACGAAAATTTACCTGCGCTGAACAGTGAGATGCCGACACGTTGAGAAAGCAAAGCGGAATAGGGAAATTCAATGAGTTAAAACCGCATACAATCAAGAAAAAAGACGCTGGGCAAAGCTACACGCTACAGCATTGAGCCACGGACCCTCAGAAAAAATAATGATGAGTCTTAAAGAAAAGTCGTGAATCCGGCTCAAGCAGTAAACAACACAAAAAAAAAAAAAAAAAAAAAAAAAAAAAAAAAAAAAAATCCAACGCATTTAGAGAAGACGCAAAAAGAAAGACGCAGAACTTTTCAGATGCTTTAAACTCATGAATATACCCAACGAAACCAGATCCTGAGCGTGAGCATGTTGAAAACCGTTTCGAATTTTACCTGGCCTAAAAAAGACTGAGTGCACGCAGAGAAACGAAGGATGGCAGAACGTGAATCAATTTTACATGGTACAGATATATGTCGATAACGTTGATATGCAGTGATCCAATGGCGGCTTTGCTGTTTCTTTAACTGGCCTGCTACACCGACGGAAACGATATCTACTCACACCTTTCTCACTTGACAATGCGTTAACCTTGACGGCAGTCCTGCAATTGCAAAAAAAAAAAAAAAAAAGACAAAACCCCTAATGAAGACTGCATAAAACAAAAATTTGAAATTTGAAACCCTAGATCAGAAAATTTTGAAACCCTAAAACAGCTGATTAATGTACAGATTTGGCCCCTTCACAGCCAGATTTAGCAATAAGAACAAGAATATTTAAAAAAAAATAAAACTTTCAGATTTTCACTGTGAAGAACTTCAGAAAATCTCTCATGCAAATTTAAAAAAAAAATAAACCGAATGATAGACCCAGGATCAAATCCAACTGGGCTCAACACAAAATGCTTGCGGGAGTTGGCTGGTTCAGCCGAGAACTTCCCCGAACGCCCACAAAATTTCCTTCAATGATGTTTTCTGCATAGCTCAAAACAACTGTCAATAAAGAGGGCAAAAATGCTGCTAGATCTCAGGAAGTAATGGAGATACCTGCCATTACTTCAGAAACCCTAACAGCACCCAAACCCCAGCAAGTGAACAAGATACCTGTGCTCACAATACTCTACAAAAAGCTATTATTAACAGCTGAAAATAACATATGCAGAAAATTAAAACAATCTCACAGCATTTCAAGAGAGTAACACCAGCAAGATATGGACCCCAAAGTCTTCTTTATTAACCAGAAACAAATTTACAAGAGAGCTTCTTTAGTCTTTGACTCACAGATCCGATCATTTGAAATGACCCCCTAAGACCCTATATAAAGGAAATGACTCCAACGGCTAGTTCGAGTGATCCATGTAGAAATGATCTCGACCGTTGATGAGGATCAAGACATCTCTTGATCTCATCCGTCGATTTATTCACTTAAAATATTATTATTTTATTAGTTAGGGTTTTTGCTTTATTTTTTATTATTATTTTTTTTATTTTAATTTTTATTTATTTTATTATTTTTATTCATTTTTTTAATTTTTTTAATTCATTTTAAAATGGATCATCGAACTAAGCCTTCGGAAACATCACCTAGGACCTAGGACTTAGGACTCATGAGGGGATTTAAAACATTTTTCGACCCTCAAGACACATTACATCATGACTTTTACAACTTACATCTCAAGGGGACAAGCCCGCTTAACACAGACCCTCATCAATCACCCAGTTCTACGACACAACTATAATCTAGCAGATTAACACACTAGGATTCTCCTAAAGTTCTAATGACAAAATGCATCCCGGCTTTGGGGTCAGGTTTGAAGGAAAACTCTGCCGATCCATGGATCGGTGAGACGAAAAACCTTCCGGGACATAGATTATCATAGAAAGTTAGGTCCACCTAGGCAATTTTACATACATGACTCTGATCTGCTTAGATTATTTACAATTCATACATGCAGACTGGGTTTACAATCAAAAAGATCAGGTTGCTGATGATGGCAGGATGGCACGGACACGCTGATCAGGTGCTGCCCCTTTTTGCAAAGAAAAGGGGGGTGTACTGCATGGGTAGTTGACCAGTAGAGGTCAACATCTGGCTCTACTTGGGGACATGTTGCTGCTTGCAGGAATGTGAGAATCCAGAATCTGCATCCATACAACACAAAAAATAAGTAGCGTCCATCCAAAAAATCATCATATACATTAAGCACAGGAAAGATAAAAGCTCTTCATTTATTAACTATCTAAAGCAGAAATAAAAATGCGGAAAAAACAAGGAGTAGGGTTAGAAATACGATACAAAAGATGCCCCATGGCATCAGATGTGTTCAATAAAGTGCATACTGAGCATTTGCCTGCTTTCAGGCAAATCTGTGGGCTGCTTGTCGGATGTGCCATGTCCAATTTTGCATATGGTAGGACTTTTTCCTATCCGAAAATCAAGCTGCTCACGGCCGTCTGATGTATCAAATCTTCGTCTTATCTTCTTTCTCTTGCGCTTTTTCTTTCTGGCTGGTTGAATTACTGATGACCTGGTACTTTCTGTTTCAAAGCTATTAGATGAAGTATGTAAGATATGCGTGCTATGTCTTTCTTCATCTTGTATCTGATCTTTATCATTCTTAGGTCTGTCTGGATCACCCTCAATCAACCATCTTTCAATCGAATCAACAACCTCCCAATAATAAGATGAATCTTGTTGCAGCAAATGAGAAGACTCCTGATCTGTTGATGTTTGCTGGTTTCTCTTATCCTCTGCCAGTTGCTGAAACCTTTGAACTTGTATTTTAATGGCATCCATCTGACTAGAGTGTTCAACCTTTGTATCACTGATTTGTCTGGCATGGTGTTCTTGCATGTCTTTTATTACTTTAACATTCTTTTCCTTTATGTCCATCAAGCAATGCTGCATAAAATTTATTTCTTCTTTATGATTCGCTTGCATGTCAGCCACTTGATTATTATGATTGAACGTCATGATAGTCATTTCCTCATCCATAGTTAATAACTTGTTTTGCATAGAGTCAATTTCCTTATCATGATCAGCTTTCATGGTCACCATATTTTCCTCTAAGACTGACAACCTGCTTTGCATGATTCTAATTTCTGTTTCATAATTAGTTTTTATGGCCTCAATTTCTTTAGCATGGTGACTTTGCGTGACCTCAATCTCCCTGTTACGTTTTTCCAGATGGGTGCATAAAGTTTTCACATCATTGACATAATTAGTTTGATTGATTTCCATATTTCTCACCAGCATCATTAGGTCTCGTATAATTTGCTTTTGCTCTTCTTTTTCATTGTCATTTGTCCCTGATTTTTCACTATCATGAACTTGATCTGCAATATTTCCAGTGGATGACACATTCTGACATGATGAATCGTCTTGGGATCTTTCAGCTGGACCTCTTATCAAATTACTTTCATTCTGTTGCACAATTTTAGAGGCAGAAGGCAAGCTGTTTGGATAACCATATATATTTTTAAAAGCATCGACAATGTCTTCTAAAGAAGTGAAAGATTCCTTTGGAAAATTGTTAAACCAATTCAAAGCATCATCTTTTAAAGAAAGGACAAATAGACGCATTTTGATATCTTCATGATTAAACTGAGGGGATCTACAGTATATGGTCATGATGCGAGTAAACAAGACTATATGCCTTCTAACAGCGATTGGATCACCATCTGAGAAAATAGGTAACTTAGGAATGGCATCTTCCGGAAAATCATGGAGACGTTCAGTAAAACGACATGGCTTAAATGAATAATCCATGATAAATGATAAGGGATTAAAAGGATGATAGAACTAGATACCTGCTCAAGAAAATCAAGAGATGAAAACAGTGGAGTCGCCACTTGAACAATGAATCTGATTCTAGGATCCAAAAGGTAACCACAAGCAAATATGAGGAAAGCTTCTTGTCTGGGAAAAATGAGAAAGTGGAGTCGCCACCCAAACAAGAAACAAATCCAAGAGATGCTGCTGATATGGGACGAAAAGATGCCAATAATACTGAATCTGCCAGCTCAACTGAGAGATGAGAGATGAGAAGATAAATGTCGATGAAACTCCGAGAAAACAAAGTCCCCGGCAACGGCGCCAAAAAATGTTAGCGTTTCCGGCTCAAACAAATGATAGAAAGATGAACGATGAATGATGAAAATATTTTGAAACACCAAGGACAGAAAAACTCTATCCCCGGCAACGGCGCCAAAAAATGTTGGCGTTGCCGGGCCAGATGAAGAGATAAGAAATGAGAAAAATGATTTGTCGTTTGAAACACCGAGAAAAAGTATCCCCGGCAACGGCGCCAAAAAATGTTGTCGCGCAGATTGACACGACAACGCTCAGACCGGGGGCTGTCACTCTGATCCCCAGTCCCTCCGTTTAAGCCTGTCTCCCGCGGCTAAGGGGGTAGTCCCTGAGAGATGATGAGACCAACTGTCGACCAGTTGGTTGGGAGACACGAGACGCGATAAGATAAGCACTAGATGGATTTGATTAATTTAGCAGACCAGTGCCTTAAGAGATTATAGTTAAGATGATTACTTGTTAGATGATAAGAAAGATGAATCGTGAACAACAATCATTTGTCATCGAAATCACATAACCAAAACGATATCCAGCGACTGAGAATTTTCAAAAAAAAATGAATGCTTTAAACCACCATGAATCATAACTATTAACCAGATATCAATTTCGCATCTCGACTTGAAAATTTAGATCTCAGCATGAAAGATACGACAATTCCCGAAAATGACCGGATCTGACGAAGAGAATTTTCCACAAAATTTTTATATTTTTTCAAAATTTTTTAAATCTTTTTTCAAATTTTTTATTTTTCAATATTATAAAAATGAAAATTAAAAAAAAAAATCTATAAAATTTAGAATTTAAAATCTATTTAACTATATCAAAAATAAAACTAAATCTAATTTTTTTTTTTTTTTTTTTTTATTTTTATATAAAACAAAATCAAAATAAAACAATATTCTAAATCTAAAGATAAAAAACTAATCTAAACTAAAGAAATGAATTAAAGTCTAAGTTAAAACTAAACTAAATACAAATTAAAATCTACGTTACTTTAAATTAACATCTAAAATTAAAACTTTAAAACAACAAAAATTGCAAAATCTAATTAAATGAACCTTTTTTATTTTTTATAGATTAAAATCTAAACGCATTAAGCAAAAATAAATAAAAGAAACTAAATTCTAAATAAATAAGACAAAACCCTATGCTAACCTATCTACGCACATGCATATCAAACAATAAAAAACAAACCGAATTACCATTTACGCTATCTCTACGAAACTATGAAAAATCGAAGAACCAAAAATAAAAAAAAAACGTTGAAACTTATGACGTCTCAGCTTCCGAAAAAAAAGCGTAACCCTCGACCACGAAAATGACGATGTAAACAATCAAAATGACAGGATCGAATGAGGGCACAGATAAATCGGACTACAGAACACGCCAATTCAAAAGTGATGATGCGCTGAATCGAAACCCTGGCTCAGTCGAAAAAATGCGCAAGTAGAAAATACGCTTGGAAGAAAATCAATGGCGGCGGACAGAAACGCAATTGAATCGATTTCACAAAACGAAAATTTACCTACGCTGAACAGTGAGATGCCGACACGTTGAGAAAGCAAAGCGGAATAGGGAAATTCAATGAGTTAAAACCGCATACAATCAAGAAAAAAGACGCTGGGCAAAGCTACACGCTACAGCATTGAGCCACGGACCCTCAGAAAAAATAATGATGAGTCTTAAAGAAAAGTCGTGAATCCGGCTCAAGCAGTAAACAACACAAAAAAAAAAATAAAAAATAAAAAAAAATAAAAAAAATCCAACGCATTTAGAGAAGACGCAAAAAGAAAGACGCAGAACTTTTCAGATGCTTTAAACTCATGAATATACCCAACGAAACCAGATCCTGAGCGTGAGCATGTTGAAAACCGTTTCGAATTTTACCTGGCCTAAAAAAGACTGAGTGCACGCAGAGAAACGAAGGATGGCAGAACGTGAATCAATTTTACATGGTACAGATATATGTCGATAACGTTGATATGCAGTGATCCAATGGCGGCTTTGCTGTTTCTTTAACTGGCCTGCTACACCGACGGAAACGATATCTACTCACACCTTTCTCACCTGACAATGCGTTAACCTTGACGGCAGTCCTGCAATTGCAAAAAAAAAAAAAAAAAAAGACAAAACCCCTAATGAAGACTGCATAAAACAAAAATTTGAAATTTGAAACCCTAGATCAGAAAATTTTGAAACCCTAAAACAGCTGATTAATGTACAGATTTGGCCCCTTCACAGCCAGATTTAGCAATAAGAACAAGAATATTTAAAAAAAAATAAAACTTTCAGATTTTCACTGTGAAGAACTTCAGAAAATCTCTCATGCAAATTTAAAAAAAAAATAAACCGAATGATAGACCCAGGATCAAATCCAACTGGGCTCAACACAAAATGCTTGCGGGAGTTGGCTGGTTCAGCCGAGAACTTCCCCGAACGCCCACAAAATTTCCTTCAATGATGTTTTCTGCACAGCTCAAAACAACTGTCAATAAAGAGGGCAAAAATGCTGCTAGATCTCAGGAAGTAATGGAGATACCTGCCATTACTTCAGAAACCCTAACAGCACCCAAACCCCAGCAAGTGAACAAGATACCTGTGCTCACAATACTCTACAAAAAGCTATTATTAACGGCTGAAAATAACATATGCAGAAAATTAAAACAATCTCACAGCATTTCAAGAGAGTAACACCAGCAAGATATGGACCCCAAAGTCTTCTTTATTAACCAGAAACAAATTTACAAGAGAGCTTCTTTAGTCTTTGACTCACAGATCCGATCATTTGAAATGACCCCCTAAGACCCTATATAAAGGAAATGACTCCAACGGCTAGTTCGAGTGATCCATGTAGAAATGATCTCGACCGTTGATGAGGATCAAGACATCTCTTGATCTCATCCGTCGATTTATTCACTTAAAATATTATTATTTTATTAGTTAGGGTTTTTGCTTTATTTTTTATTATTTTTTTTTTATTTTAATTTTTTTTTATTTTATTATTTTTATTCATTTTTTAAATTTTTTTAATTCATTTTAAAATGGATCATCGAACTAAGCCTTCGGAAACATCACCTAGGACCTAGGACTTAGGACTCATGAGGGGATTTAAAACATTTTTCGACCCTCAAGACACATTACATCATGACTTTTACAACTTACATCTCAAGGGGACAAGCCCGCTTAACACAGACCCTCATCAATCACCCAGTTCTGCGACACAACTATAATCTAGCAGATTAACACACTAGGATTCTCCTAAAGTTCTAATGACAAAATGCATCCCGGCTTTGGGGTCAGGTTTGAAGGAAAACTCTGCCGATCCATGGATCGGTGAGACGAAAAACCTTCCGGGACATAGATTATCATAGAAAGTTAGGTCCACCTAGGCAATTTTACATACATGACTCTGATCTGCTTAGATTATTTACAATTCATACATGCAGACTGGGTTTACAATCAAAAAGATCAGGTTGCTGATGATGGCAGGATGGCATGGACACGCTGATCAGGTGCTGCCCCTTTTTGCAAAGAAAAGGGGGGTGTACTGCATGGGTAGTTGACCAGTAGAGGTCAACACAATCCATTTATGAAAATTCTTGAATGTTTGAAAAGCATCAGATTTGTTCTTCAATAAATAAACCCAACACATTCTGGTGTAGTCATCAATAAATGTCATGTATATTTATTTCCATTTGCAGAAGGAACAGGCATTGGACCACATAAATCTGAATGAATGAGTTCAAGTTTTCTATGTGCTCTTGAATGTGAATCATGAAAAGACTGTTTGCTATGCTTTCCTAGAATGCAAGCATCACATTGCTTAAGTTTCCTAGAAATTGTATGCAAACCAGCAACACCATTTTTCTTCAACAAGCGGAGACTGTCATAGTTCAAATGTCCAAATATATCATGCCATAATAAACTTGATGGAAGTGTCCCTTCTTCATGATAAGAATTTTATGAGAAATGTTGTGCACGAGCAGAGGTTCCTTGCAGCTTGAGAAGCCTTTCTTCTTCTATTCCCCTCATGACAAGTGAGTGGTCAGATGCTTTTCTTACGTCAAGCTTGCCATCAAACATATGAATGGAGTGACCTTACTGGCAGATGTGGACCAAGGACAACAAGTTTCTCTTGAGCTGTGGGAGATATAGAACATGATGCAGAAGAAAGTCTAGAAGACCAGGCAGTTTAAGCCTAATTGTGCCAAGCCCTGATGGCTTGATTTTTGATTGGTCTGCAAAGTATAGTGCTCCATCAACATTGTCAGTGAAATCTTCAAAAAAATCTTTTCTATGAGTCATGTGGCAGGTTGCTCCTGAATCAAGCAACCAATCATTTTTCCAAGAAGCAAGTGAAGCATTAAATAAATCTTCATTTACTCCAATGTTACATTGTGCCATAACATAGTGAGCGGATTCAGGTGCTTTACCTTTGTCTGTATCATCAGTTTTACCTTTCTTTTGGTTTCTTTTCTGCTCAATTTTGTCCCATGGTAGCTTGCATGTAGAGGCATCATGTGATCCATTTCTTTTGCAGCAAATACAGTGCAAATCTGCCTTTTCTCCTTGAGAATGTTTGCCCCCCCTGCCTCTAAAATATCTTCCTCTTCCTCTTCGACCACCTCTTCCTCTTGTAGAATCTTGAGCAGGATGCTTTTCTTTATGAGCAAGGCACACAGTCTCTTCAGAAGATTCGGGGGTTGTCTTCTTTCCAAAAGCTTTCTCACTTTCAGCAAACTTTTTCACAAGAGAGTCAAAGGTGATATCTTTGAGATTTCCATTTGCTTGCAATGATTCAAGATAATTGGAGTAAGTAGGATAAAGTGCCTTGAGAAAAGCGATAAGAGGAATATCCAATCCAACCTTAGTGGATTTGATATCATGCATTATAGACTTTACTTCAGATGCAAGAGCAAGAGGATCATTATTTTGCAGTTGAAGAGTGAACAGTTTAATCATGAGTTGAACAACTTCAAGTGTAGAATGTGAGTCATAGAGTCCTTTCAGCTTTTGTAAGGCTTCAAAGGTAGTTGAATATGACGAAATATGGCGACTCACCTCTTCATTTACAGATGTTGTGATTAATGCATAAGCTTTGCTATTCTTGTTTTCCTAAATGACGAGCTCTTTGTCTGAGGTAGGCTGTACTGGTTCATTGTCTCCGTCTTCGACACACACTCCTTTCCACAACTCATTGAAAATGAGGGTGTGTTTTATCATTTTGGACCATTCAAGATAGTTCTCCTAGCTAGTGAGAACTATTCCGACCATGGATATGATTGCATGCATTCTGAAGCACGTTACCACACAATGAAGCACGCAGGTGTGCTTAAATTAAATTCGCAGGTAGTTTCTGCAAGAGCATATCAGGCGTATGTTGCAACAGAGGAATGGCGTTGATGGTAGCCAGTTATTCAATCGAGATCACCCAAGTGAATTCAAACTGTGGTGAAGGTCTATTAATGTCGACTCCAGCAACACAGTTTCACACCAATCCGCTCCCTATAGGGGTGATCGTGAACAAAGCTGAGAAATGGTGGAGAAGAATGTCAAGTTTATGGAAGATCAGCTGCTGCCCTCAAAAAAGAGAAAGAATGGGATGATCGATTCATCCATTGAACAAATGGAGCAGGTCATTTCGTGATGATAACGGTTCAGGCTACTATGTGGAGCAGGTCACTGCGTGGAGCAGGTCATTTAGGCTACACAAATAACAATTGGGATAGACATTAGACAGGGAAAATGGCAGTATGGGCAACGCTTTTGAATGGAGAGCAGAGAAGCAGAATAGGGAGTTACAAAGGACATAAAAGCTAAAAAGGAGCTGGCTCTGATACCATGTCAGGCCAGGCAGTAACTCCTCAACCCAAAATTGATTCATGTTTATTCCTTCAGGTAGGTCTTCATTAAATACATGAGGGAGAGAATGTTCAGTTCATCTCCCGATGACTGTTCATATTATTTATTTATCTATTTACATTATATTGACCCAATCATGAGGATTAGGTGTCAACAATTGTTATGTAGGCTCCAATTATATTGTGACCCATTAGACTCCTATATATAGAAAGGAGGCCTTGTCATTTGTATCATCCAATAATTGTTCATTTTTTTAATGTAAAGGAGGTTGCACCATCAAAGAGACTAATTTTGAAGTCGTTGATCTATCTCTTCTTCTATTTTGTGAGCTCATTGCATAATAAAGACCGAACCTAGTTACATTCTTCAACACTCCATTCCCGACATTGCTTGTCCTCAAGCAACGCCCAACTTGGCTGTTGTAAAATCTACCCTTCTATCTTCAAGAATGAGAACTCCTCTTCAATCTCCACAACATCATTCTTTAGTTTTTGTATTCCAGTTGCTAACATGCTAGAGAGGGATGTTACCTTGGGATAGTCACACACTTCATTTATTGATTCATAGATCCATCCTGGGCCAAGAGTACAAATATATGCTATTTTTTAGGTAAATTCTATTCTCAGCCCTAAATATTTCACTTCACTTTTCTTTTTTCCAAAAGTTTCTTCATTATCACATTCTTCACCAATCAGTTGGGTTTCATATTCCTCTTGCCTCTTTGGGGTCTTTAATGCTTCATGCCTATTAGAATCTGCACCAGGGTATTGATCCTACAATTTCCTTAAACCAACATTCATGGTCCCCAATTTTTCCTTAATGGCATACACATTCTCATATGTTTGAGAGATTCACATCTTCAAGGAAACCAATCCTTGATCCAAGGTTTTTCTATGCTCTCAAATTTTTCCACATGACACTTTCATATCACTCAGCAATATTTTTCCTTCCTGTAAAGGCATACTCTCGTGCTTAGTTATGTTTTGTATCTAACACACTTTCTCATCAATTTATTTTAATCTTTGTCTCATTCCAATATGATTTATTGTGGTAGCAGTATCGACTTTGGGTTGTGTGGACAACTTGGACTAATCTTTCTTGTCTCCCAATCCAAACTTTCCAAGGATTTTGTAGTCTAGTGCATCATTTTGATTTTCATCCAAGGAATTGCCTGGGGCCGTGGTTGTAGGCATTATATTTGGTGATTCATTATAATTTATGTCCTTCTAATGTAAGTTAGAACTTCCTTCAAGTTTCCCCTTATGTGATTTGGGCTCCAAATAGTGTCCTTTACTTAGCTCATGCTTGCAGCTGATTGATCAGAATTCGGTGTCGCAAATATTTCCAATTTGGGCATTTCATCATAGCTAGGTCTGTTGTCCTCAAAAAAATTCAAAATGCCCCTAGTATTACGCTGCTTATAGTTGTCGATCATGGCCTCTGAAAGACTCCCATGTTTTTGAACCGACCAACCTATTGGTATCATTATGTCTTCCTCATCTAATGTTTTTTTACAAGCATATCCATTGAGGCTTTATCTGGAAAACTCTTTTGTGTTGAAGGCTTCGTATATGTCATACAAAATGATTCCTCTTGACCCATATCTTTATGAGGGTTGATTTCCTTTGTTTTACATCTCAGAATGGTCACAAAATGCTTCATTACTTAGTGTTGATATAGTTCGTTCATGTTGATATGTGAGGGAAAACTCCTCATATAAATTCCTTCCAACATAGTATATATACCCTTTCATCAATGGCCTCTCAAGCATGTTTTTCGTAAGTGATTCCAAACATACATCAACAACAATTAGAGATGACAAATATTAGCTTCACATATAAAATAAATAACACAATAATCTCCAAAATCTTTCCATTATATATTCAACAACGCTCCAAGAGTAAAGCTCCTCACAAATTTGATCATGCTCTTAAATGGAAAGAGAAAACCCTTATATTGGTTTGAACTCAACTAAGATTTACAATGAACAAGCAATTGTTTTCCTAGATCCACATTAGAGGAAATTTCAACTTGAAATGCCGATGAAATTTTCATGTACATAATATGTAAGCAAATCAAAATCCTTTAAATTTAAAAAGAGGCACATGTAAATATTTTGGTGGCAACAAATTTGGTGGCGCACCAAATTAGGCGGAAACTACCAGTTTTGGCGAACTTAACTGGAGTCTCTCCAGATTTAGTGGAGGTTTCATAGGAAAAAGTGAATGAAGCATAACTTACTCAATTTTCGACCAAATAGAGATCAGAAAGAAGTTTGCTTGGCTAATTTGGACCTTCTGAATAGATTGGTGCAGGTATCAGAAGCCATGGAGCTTTTTAAACAACATTTTTTCCACATTGAGCTAATACAGAGGTCCAAGCCATGGAAGCTGGACCAAGAGCTGAGGAGGGGTGAACTCCTCCATCAAAACACTGTGTTAATGTGTCTCTTTGATGGTTTGTTGTACTACAGATGTTTGTTGTTCATTATTCATTTTTGAAGCTATTTTTCTCATGAATGTATGGTTTAACTTAAGGAAATTTACCTATTTGTAAGCACCATCAACTAAGGAAACCTCAACTCAAAAAGCAAGAAGCAAGTACATGTTTATGAATCTGTAATTGTTATTAGCATAGAAAAACTAATCATACAAAAACATATCAAGGGATCCCCATCTTGGATCAATCTATGGAATCTCCTTTTGAATCACTGTCTCCCCCTCATGAAGCTCCAACCACTTCCTCTAATCAAGAAAGCACTTTGAGTGATGTGATTGAGAGAAGTGGAAGGCTAAATATTGATTCAACCCCTTCTCTGTAACACCCTCATCCCACATCTACCCAAGTAACCGACCAACCAGGGTAAATATGAGACGATAGGGCACTATAATGAAATTCAACCTCCTAGGTGACCCTAAAAAGGTGGAATCTATGGAAACTGTTGTGGAGGTAAATCCCCTCTGCGGACAGAGGCGATCCCTACTAGTCTAAACAAGGTCTAGCAACAATCAAACAACGCTAATACGCAGGTTCCTAATTACAAATAAAAGACCAATGATGAAGGCCTACCTGGATTCCAACGCTAGTACTTGTAGAAGAGTTGATGCTCCCGTCCCTTTGCCCCGGCTGGTCACAATCCTCGTGCACGGACACTTGCACATGCAAAGAGCGATACAAACACAAGCATAAAATCCAGTAGATGCAACTATATATCAGTCAAAAAGGATATAACTTAAACATCATCATAAAGACATTAAGAGTGGAACCATAATGATAGTCGTCTATTATTAATAAACAAAGAAGAATACAACCATAGTTCTGACGTCAAGTCCTTCTCAAGAGGGTCCAACCAGCAAGTCTCTCAAGCATTCACCCTTGAAGGTAGATCTCCCAAGACAAAAACTCTCTCTCACACAAGTCTACACAAGAAAGAAACACTTCACAACCTTCCTTAAGCTCTCTAGCAATCCCACACTTGTCACACCAGCTACCTATCAAGCTCACACACTAGCAGCAACACTCCAAAACACTATGAATTCCAAACTAGCAGCTCATGGCAATGGTGGAGGCTTAAATAGGAGAAGGAGTCTCCATGAATGGTGGGAGGATGAGCTTATCTCCAAGGAAGGTGGCTCAAATGACGAAACAGACATGCCAGAGAAGGGAGGGCGACATTTACAAGGCCAACAACCAGGTCTGGAGTCATCTGGAAGGCCGGCTGTTAGAACAAACTCGCCCAGACTGGATCAGCGCGGGTTCATAACTGCACTGGAGCGCTGACATCGCTGCTGAATAACAAAGAAAGTCATATCAGCGCGATCAGATATAAATAACAGACGCGCTGTCTCATGAAATTCGACCAGCGCGGGAATCACGTGTACTTCCGCGCTGGCAGCGCATTTGGTCTGTTTTGGAGCACTCATCAGCGCGTTTATTTTTACAACAGTCGCGATGATGGCAAAACTTTGGAAAAGTGGGTCATTTGGCAACATTAGAGAGCATGAGCATGGATGATTTGGACTCATGACACAGTAGGAACACTGATAGGAAGACAGTGACAAATTACTACGTAACAGATGCCCCCTAAAGCATGAAGCCCGAGAGAGTGGGAGGGGTGAAATGCTTTATGAAACTGGCTGAACTGGAACACCACCAGGAAGAACCTGCACGTATGTACAACTGATATCTATGATAATCAATTACATGTAGTCTAGGCATGGGCGCAGCCATCCAAAAGACATACGAAAGAGGTCTGTGGTATGGACGCAGCCACCCAGCTAATGAGACCGTGATGATAGTAAAGGTATGGTCGCAGCCATCCATGAAGACTCAGGTATGGGCGCAGCCATCCATCAATGAGTCATGTAATGATCATGATAACCCTCAAAACCGCAACCTGGATCTCAAGAGACAAAATCCATGGTCTTGCGCTACATCTCGACCTGAACAAAGTACAAGTTCAAGCATGTGAATATGAGAGTTGACGTCGAACATGCGAGAACATCGTCTGATTACTAGTCAATGATGAAAACTGTTAACAGACGCGAGAGGTACCACCAATAATGACAATGGTCCTCAAGGTACTATAGGTACAATCTACGGCGTGTGAATCAATGAGCTGGCGTCGAACACCCGCAGAATCATTCGATCGGAGGCCAATGATGAAAACCTCGCGTCGAACACGAGGAACCTGCCATTGAGGCATGCAGGCTCCAAGGCACCTGAAGGGTGTCTCTAGGTCAACTTCCTGGATAATGAGCTGAAGTCGACAGGAAGTGACCTTGATCGAAGGCGGGCCATAATGTTTCCCGCATCATCGACATGAGACAGAGATAAGATATTTTGTGTGAGGTATCAGAGGGAGGTTGAGTATTCTTGCAGAGGTCAATTTATCTTGAACATATCGGCGACACGACAGTGGACTTGGAAGTATTTGACATTAAATGATCAAGGGTCATGGTGACAAGGCAATGAGCAGATGAGAGGTCAAACAGGATAACCCAAACCCACAGAGGCCAGTGTAAAACAAGATGAGAGGTTCCCACCCAGACACGAATGCAAACAAGTGCCATGTTCAAGAGCGACATACTGCCGACACAACAATGATTATGGTTCCATTTTCCCCACCATTTCTGGCGAGTACCCCGATTATTTTTTGATGACAAGCTTGACGGGGATAGCATATGCTTGGAAGGTGTCATTTTGACAGAATCCGATGTCATTAAGTTTTAACGAGTCTGACAAAGGAAGAACTCAGCGTCTTTTCATGTTTAGGGAGTCTGAAAAGACAACAGAAAAGTGAACTCCAGGGGGGTCCTTTTTCATAAAGTTATGTCTCCCGAGCCCGAAAAAGTATAAAACAATGCTCGAAAGAACCACCCGACCAGTATGATCGAGGAGTACTTTTCGTAAGTAGTGACTTCGACCCGAAAAAGTAGAAAAGCGGTCAGAAGCACGTCGTTTTGTAGCCAATAACGAGTTCGAAACAACAAAAACCCGACAATCTTTTTAAGTTTAAACGGTCGAAAAAAGAGCTTTAAAGGCGACCGCCTCTCGTTTCTTTTAATGAGTCGAGAGAGGGACTCGGCTATCTTTTCTTATTTCACGTCGAAAAAGAGCTTAAAGACGACGTTTCGGGACCAAGTGTGTATAGAACCGTCGTAATTCCACCGGCATGAGAATCTGCACAAGGAACACCGCACGCGTAAACCTGTTCGAAATAATATGGACCACATGCATAAAAACATAGTAAAACTATATTGGAACCAAGCACATGGTAAAAATCATCATAAAAATCCCACATTCATGAAAAATAATATTTAATTATGAAATTTTACTATAAATAGGGGGGTAAATAAAGTTTTTACCATTGTTACCATTTGGAGCTTTGGAGAACGACTTCGAGCTGTGAGGTTGACGAGCCGAATTCCACTTTGTACGCGCATCAACCATCCTGCAATCTGTTCCAGGAAGGTTTATCTTCCTTTACACTCCATTTTGAAGTGTTTTAGCTGCATTTTAACGGTGGGAAGTGATGGTTTGGGCGGATTTTTTGAAACTCGTTCCGCTCTCGGTCAGCGCGGATTTCCTTATCGGGTCCGCGCTGATCGAAAAAAACTTACACTGACCACTCCCGCATCAGCACGAAAGAGTGATGTACTTCCGCGCTGACCCGGAAAAAAATATCAAAGGGCGCCATGATCAGCGTGACTGTTTTAAAAACAGTCGCGCTGACGCCGCGCAACAAGTTTTTTGACAAATTGAACGTATGAAACTTTATGGATAGGGCCCTAATGAATTTTTTTGATCATGCAGGGTAAAATGGCGTTCGTTTGGCAGGAGCGAGCTCATGATAACGAGGATATCGCGGCATTTGCCGATGCTGGGTGCCGAAATGCATTGTGGGCGTGCGGGTTGTTCAAATTCTTCTTAACTCAGCGCCTGCGAGCACAGCCTGACCTTCTTGAGTTCTTGATCAGAGCCTGGAATCCCACTGATGGGAAGTTTGTGATCCGAGGCCGAGACATTGAGTTTGACTACACAGATATCTATTTTTTGATCGGGTTATCACGTCGAGGTGAGATGCCTATCCTGGAGGGGCAGCGACCCGACGGTGATACTTTGGACATGTTGATGGCCCAGGTGTGCCCACAGGCACGCAAGACGCGGAGCGGGAAAGTAGCTATTCCTACGGTGGAGGACATCGTCCTTCGAACTATACTCTTCATGGTGACTCAGGCAGCGGGCTCTTTGGCCAATCACGAGGCCTCGAAGGCCCATCTCCGATTGGCTCTTGAATGCTTGAATCCTACCATATTCAACTGGGCAGCGGTAGTAACAACCAGTATGAAAAGGCAGCTGACCAACTGCCGTCGTGGTGAGTCGAAGCAGTTTGGCTACGGGTCGATTTTAGTCCCGCTCATGCTGGAGCGGGTACCGGCATTGCAGCTGCAGGATATGGTCGTGGACCCACCTAGAGGCCCTCGAGAGACGAGGGCCACACGATGGGCCCATGTCATGCCACGAGGAGGTGGCAGTCGACCAGTGGCATGGGGAGTATACTTTTGAGAGTGGTTGGAGAGGCAGACCATTTTTGTGGAGGACTGGCCGTATGCTGGCATAGACTTCCGTGGAGACCTAGACATGCCGCTACCTGCTGGAGAGCAGTGGGATGATGGTGGTAAGCCACTTGATCTCATTTTTTTTTATTTTTTCATTTTTGTGATGTTTTTTATTTTTTCATGTACATGTCCTAACGATGAATGCTATGGTATGCAGATGTAGGACCGACAAGACCCCTTGGCCTAGCCCCAGAGGCGCGCACAGGGCATTGGAGCTCTGGCCCTAGCTCCTCCGGGAGTCGATACGATGGAGACCGTGATACGGAACCTCGAGGGCTTGCTGTCAGGGATTCCAGATTACCAGGGGATAGAGGAGGTCCCCATAGCATCTCAGATCCATACAGTGGGAGTAGAACCTAGGATGCACCGCCTTTTGAGGCAGGTGGCACGAGCCACTGCGGATTATAGGGAGCACAACCCACCACAGTAGATATCTAGGTCTTTGTTTCCTACTGGTGGTTTTTTGAGAGACATGTGTCTCAGATGTACAGAGAACACAGGCCTTATCTAGACATGTACACTTATTTTTGAGCGCCTTGGTGCGCCACACGATATATATATATATATATATATATATATACATATTCCTATGGTTTATTATTGTGCTTTTATGTGCTTGCTTGTATGATTTTTTGATTATAAATTACGCAAATGTCTATCTAATACATGATTAACCAATGCATCAGATAATGTGTTTAATCGTCGTGGAATATGGTGATATGTGATAAAATCAAAATTCCTTTCTAACAATTTAACACGTAAATACAACCTTAAAATGTGACGGTCTCTGACGGAATACTGCCCATTGAGCTGATGGACGACAAGTTGAGAGTCCAGGTTAACAACCAATGTACGAATATTGAGATTAATTGCCTCGGCTAATAATTCAATCACAGCGCTATATTCGGTGACATTGTTTGTAGTACAGCCTAAACACACACCTTGAAGATCTATCAACTCACCGTGAGGATCGTAGATCACCCATGCCGCAGAGGACAAATTGCGAGTGCTGCGGCAGGCACCATCAGCGAAACCAACATAAGGTGCACCCGACATCTGCACAAGAAGCAAAAGACACAATAAGGGGCAATCACGCTTTCACACCAAGCCAAAAACATGAAAACACACACACACACACACTTGCTAAAACACACGCATGTATAAATTGAAGTGCATGGAATCATGCATAGTACTTTTTCAAGTACAGCCCATTGCGGGGCTTATCAAGAGGATTACCTTCGTAGTCAACTAGCTCATATGCCCCCTTCTGCAACACTTTCTTTACAATATAAGGGCCTAGCCACATGGGCTCGAGTTTGCCTGCCCCCAGCTTGTCATTTGCTTGGTCGTATAGCAGGACTAGATCTCCCTCAACAAAGGAACGAGGATGGATGGTATGGTCGAAGTGAGTTTTGACTCTCTTCTTTTGTGCTTCGATAGCTAGAGAGGCTAGGCGACGGGTCTCGTCCAGCCGTTCTAGGTAAAGAAGCCGTTCCTCTACCGGAGTAGTGTTGGGAAGCAACTCGACGACTATTTTTAACGAAGGGATTTCGCATTCTATAGGAAGGGTAGCCTCCAGTCCGTAAACTAGTTGAAATGGAGTGAAACCGGTGGCATCCTTCACAGAGGTTCGGTAGGCCCACAAGGCGGGAAACAACATCAGATGCCAATTAGACTTATGCATGTTAACAGTACGTTGAAGCATCGTAACCAAAATCTTGTTAACGGCTTCAACCTGGCCGTTGGACTTAGGATAGTACGAAGTCGAACTATCATGTCGTAAGCCTAGTTGGGTTGTTAGTTCGGTCATCATGTGATTACGGAAATGCTTTCCGTGATCCGTGACGATGGCCTGCAGAACTCCGAACCGCGTAATAACATGGTTGAACAAGAACTGTGCCGCTGTGTGACCGTCTTCAGTTAATGTGGGCATCGCCTCGGCCCATTTTGTAAAGTAATTGATGGCAACGATAATAAACCCATGCCCCCCTGCCGAGCGAGGCTTACAGGTCGTATAATCAATGCCCTATTTTGCAAAAGGGCCAACAGTGACAATAGGGTGCAGCGGGGCTGGTGGCGCACGCATCTTCCGTTGGTATATCTGGCACGCATGACACAAACGGACGGCAAGAATGCAATCCTTAAAAATGGAGGGCCATAAATAACCAGCGCGAAGGATTTTTTGAGCTGTGGCATATCCGGACATGTGACCACCACAGGCGCCAGAGTGGCAGTCATTCAGGACTCTCTCAGCTTCCTCGAGGGTTAGACATCGGTGGAGGACGGAGTCAACGTCGAGATGGTACAGGGTGTCCCCGATAATACGGTAGGGTTGAGACTGATGACGGATCCGCCGCCGAGCATCCTTGGATATAGCGGGGCGGAAAGAGGACGTCTGCAAATATACAATAATATCCCCGTACCAGGGGTCGAGGGTGCTGATCAGAAAAAGAGTTTCGTCCGGGATATGATCCTCTGAGTGAGAGGGTGCAGAAGGAGATGGCAAAGAGCAAAGTAACTCAGCAAAGACCAGGGACTTCTTAGACTTGGCAGCAGTGAATTCCAAGTCAAACTCTTGGAGGATGACGATCCACTTTGAGTATTTTCCCCCCAGCAACTGACGTGACAAAATGTACGTCATCGGGTTGCAATCAGAAATCACGGTCGTGGTGCGCAACAAGATATAATGCCGGAAACGTTGGACGGCACAAACAGCGGCCAATGCCAACTTCTCGACATAAGCGTATCGAGTTTCCGTGTCTAAGAGGTTGCGACTGAGGTAATATATGACGTGCTCATTGTCATCATCGTCGTCTTGCACGAGAACCATGCCGATAGTGGTATCGGCAGCGGCCAGATACAGAGTATAATCGCGATGGTAATTCAGAGGTCGCAATAATGGAGCAGAAGCAAGGAGACCCTTGAGACGCTCGAAAGACTCCTGAGCGATAGCATCCCAATGAAAGGGAGTATCTCGCTTCAATAACCGTGTAAAGCCTTTAGCCACCTCAGCATAGTTCGAAACGAATCGTCTTAAGAAATTTGCTTTGCCCTGCAAGCTCTGCAACTGCTGCAAAGAAGCAGGGGGAGGAAGGTTCAGAATAGCTTCGACTTTAAGGGGATCCAAATGGATGCCCTCTCAGGAGACGATAAACCTGAGTAGTCGGCCTGATTCAACGCAGAAGACACATTTATGAGGATTGAGCCTGATGCGGTAGTGTTGACAGCGGAGAAAGATTTCACGAAGAAGGGAAGGGTGGTCCTGGCGTTTGACTGAATGAGCTGGTAGATCATCCAGATACGGCTGTACAATGTGACGGATGTCATGAAAAGCATAGGAAATTGCACGTTGGAAGGTAGCACTGGCATTCTTCAAACCGAAAGGGAGCTTTTTGTAAGCAAAAGTGCCCCAAGGACAGATAAAAGTAGTCTTATGCTGATCGGCAGGCGCAATATTGATCTGGTTATACCCAGAAAAACCGTCCATAAATGAATAGATTTCGCTCCCCGCACATTCATCAATGAGCTGATCGATGAAGGGTGTGGGGAAGTTATCCTTAGGACGGGCGCGGTTGATGTCACGGTAATCAACACAGACTCGAATAGTACCCTGCTTTTTGTTCACAGGGACAATATTAGAAACCCAATCCGTAAGAGGAATGGGGTAAATGAAACCAGCCTTGAGAAGCTTTTCAACTTCTGCTTTAATGGCTGCAGCCTTTCGGGGGTGCACGGGGTGTAGGCGTTGACGAACGGGCTTAGCACCCGGATACGTAGGTATCTCATGCACCACTATGCTAGGGTCAATGCCGGGCATCTCTTCGTAGGACCAAGCGAAGACATCACGAAATTCGTGAAAGAGATCGGTGTAGAGCTGAATTTCCTCCGGAGTGCAAGTGACTCCAATGTGAATATGCTCGACAATCCCTGGTTTCACAGAGATGTCGATGGGTTGGGTCTGCGTAATGTTTCCCATATTGCCTTCAGAAGACACTTGATAAACTTGAATAGGTGTTTGAAGGGGTTGAAATGGGATACAAGAAGCAAACCGTTCAAGACAGGTGATCATTTCCTGATGGGCAGGGAGAAACGAGGAACGATGGTGATGATCAGACCAAGGAGGTTCCTCAAGAGACATGGTCTCTATAATGGCTTCATCGAAAGGAAATATTTCCTTTAATGGATCCGAAGTAGCATCATCTCCAAGCCAAGGGGAATGAACATACGAGTCGGGAACGCTGCTCGGAGGAGCAGGTTCGGGAGGGGGAGCCGATGCAGCAACGATTTCAACGTAGTTGAGCTCGGTGGGACTCAACGGCATCATATCGCCCCAAGATTCTATCTGATTAGCGGGAGGAAGGACCCACGGATCAGAGCGCACGGAAATCATATTAATAGGAGCGAGATTAGGAGGTGGGAGGGAAAAGACACCCATCAGGGCAGGATCTTTAAAGAGTCCAGCTCCCACACTCTCACATGATTTGGAGGTATGCTCCATGAAAGGCACGTTGCCTTCGGAAGAGGAGGTGAAGAAGGAGAGCTGGTCCACGGTGACAATCTTCCCCTGATGAGGGAAACGAATGACATGGAAAAGAGAGGAAGCCACGGCTTGCATGGCGTATGTCCAGCTACGTCCAAGGAGGAGGTTGTAGGTAAGATTAGCATCGACAACTTTGACCTCCACTTCGACCGTCTTCCCTTCCAAAGAGATGGGCAATCGTTGGAGGATACCATAAGGACGGGACTCTCTTCCGTCAAAGGCTTCCAATGTTGTAGGAGACTGGCTCAGCGTCGGAGAACCAATAGCTTTCCAACAGGCAACAGACATGATGCAAGTCGAAGCACCTTCATCAATGACTGTACGATGAATCGTTTTAGTATTGATAATGACCTGTATGAGGAAAGCGATTTGGTGAGGCAGTCTCGGCGTATGGCCCTCGAGGTCAAAAGAAATCAGATCTGAGTTAGCCGGGTCTATGCCACCGATGGCCGATAGCAAGGACTTCCTCTGGGAGGGGCAGCTCTGGAGCACTTCTAAGGCGGACATAGCAGACGGAGCCTGAGCTAAGTCCTCAACGATGCTGTAGTGCTGGGCAGCACGAGCATTAGGGTTGTAAGAAGACTTCCGGAGTACACCTTTTGGAGGGGGTCGGATAGGCGTCTCAGTGCTAGGTCTCTCGATATGGAGTGGACTAGAACTGGACGGAGGAGCGCTGGAGGAGACCTCAGGCTCTTTCCCAGCATGCGACGGATATTCTTTTGCTCGAGTAGTGATGTGGACGGGGATCGTCCCAGCCATAAATAATTGAGAGCCAAATGAAGAAGAGGGTTGTGATGGATCTGCCACCATTTGAGTTTGCTGTGAAGGGAAAGGTTCTTTAAGCACAGCAGGAGTCCCAGGAGCACCTTTCGACAATCGACTAACTTCGGACCGCCTGGGGCAGTCTTTAGTATAGTGATCCTCGTCACAGATAAGACAAGGATACTTAGGTTTACGTTTGGCTCCTTCCTCGAGTGGAGGTTTAGGGGAGTCCTGTCTGGGCTGTTCAGATTTATTCTTGGCTTTCCCCTTCTTTTTTCCTTTCGAGGATTTATCCACCGTGGTGGACTGGACGGCGTTAACCTCGGAAGTGTTTCTAGAATTAGATTGACCCTGAGAAGTGTTTTCGTTAGGAGCATTCGGTTTTTTCTTCCCAAGGTTCGCGGATGATTTCTTTGAAGATGCGTTTACAGAGCCAATAACACCGTCAACAGATGGCTTTGGCGGAGCTTTGGATGTTTCGGGTCTCAGGGCGTCTGGCAAATAATCATATAAAGTACCTAACTGAGAATAAACTAAGTCGAGGTACTGAGCACGCGCGATAGCTTGCTCTTCAGTTACACAAGCTCCCATAGCAATGTCTCGCGCGATCGCAGGGACAAAGGAGGTTGTAAACCAATCGGTTAGGAGCTGATGAGGAATCCAGAACTTGATCAAACAACGATGTCATCTCCATTCATGTATATGATCGGATATATGCGTGGCCGTGTCCTGTTTAAGAGACGTAAGGAGATGCGTCCCTGTCTCATACCGAATGGGCAACAGAAAGTGAGTTAGAAATGCCATTGCCAACGAGTTGAAATCTTGAAATGTTCCGCGATTCAACTCAATATACCACTTAGCGGCCGAGCCGGTGAGAGTCCTTTGGAAGAGGCGGAGCCGGATGGAATCATCAAGCCATGAGTTGGATGAGCACCAAAGGTGATAGGTCATGACATGGGCTTGAGGGTCCTCGCCAGCTTTGCCATCGAATTTCGGGCAATCACCGGGTATCTTGGTTGGAACTGGTGGCCAATATGGATTATGAAGAATGGGATCATTAGTCAATTTGGACACATCTGGTAGTTCCAATGTCGCTAAGAAAGGTAACTGAGGATTGAAGGACATCTGTGGCCGTGGAAAAGAGGTAGTACCAGAGTTCCAACCAGGTGGCGGTTGCCCCCATGGACTTTGTCCGGACGGGCTTGGCCCATAAGGGTTCTGCCCATAGGGATTCTGTCCATAGGGGTTCTGTCCATAAGCAGACAGTTGACTCTGGATCTGCCCCCCAGCACCCCATGGATTAGCAACTTGACTTGCAGGCGCAACATATTGTTGCTGATAATTCTGATAAGGGGTGACCTGCATTTGTTGATAATTTTGATAAGGGGCTAACTGAGTTTGCCCCTGGGGTTGCTGGTAACCATACGGTTGCTGAGCTCCATACTGCGCTTGGTATCCAGGCTGCGCTTGGTAAGAAGGTTGGGATTGCAACCCACCTTGGATCTGAAGACCAGTTTGAGCCTGGGGCCCAGAAGGATGTCCTTGAACAGGTTGAGCTTGGAGCATCTGGCCGGAAGGTTGTCCTGGTTGGGTTTGGGACGGACCCGTTTGCCCAGAAGGACGAGCTTGCTGGGTATTAGGTTATCCTTGTGCAACCGAGGGTTGTCCTTGCGGAACAGATGGTTGAGCGGGCTGGACGGCCGGTTGACCCTGAGGTTGACCAACTTGTCCAGAAGGATGACTAGGCTGGGCAGTGGGTTGGCCCTGCTGTACGTAAGGCTGACCCCCTGCCTAGAAGGGTACCCCTGTTGGACTGCCGGTTGTCCTTGTTGAATATAAGTTTGTCCTGCTTGTCCAGAGGGATAACCTTGCTGGACACCAGGTTGTCCTTGTTGGATGTAAGGTTGTCCTGGTTGTCCAGACGGGTAACCTTGCTGGATACCAGGTTGCCCTAGATTACCAGAAGGTTGAGTCAGATAAGTGAAAGATGGACCACCAGCGGCCAAAGGTTGTCCCTGATAGGGTTGTCCTTGTGGGCCCCCAGGTTGCCCTGGGTAAGACTGGCCGTAATATTGCTGCCCTTGTGGGGTTTGCGCGTAAGACGGCTGGCCTTGGTTAGGCGGTCCCTGAAGCTGTGCAGGCATTGCTTGGCCCCCATGGTAAGTGGTGGCGCCCCAAGCAACGGATAATGGTACCGAGACCTCAACAACAGGTTGAGTAGGCAAGGGTCTGGAAAGATAAAGGAACTGACCAGTAGAATCGTAGTAATAAAATGGACCTTGTGCGTTCGGATCCTGAACAACTTGCATATACTGATCATATGGCCCCCCTCCTGGGACGGGACCAGAAGAGGGTGGTGCACTTTGTGCAGGATGAACAACTTTGGGTGTATGTGCCGGCTGGCCACTACTCACTTGACCGTGAGGCGGACCAGCACCAGTAGTCACAGCTGAAGACGCCGTAACGGCACTAACAACCAGAGTTGAATGTGCTACACAAGCAGTTGGATTCGTTGGAACTGAAGTGATGGGTGTACTGTGAACTTGTGAAACAAAATATCCCATAGTGGGAGTGATGCATAGGTCCCACATGGTACTAGAAGCAGGGATCCTAGTACCCGCATTATCCCTCAACGACTTATAGCGTGAGGGTACCGGAGAAGTGGCCGGGATAGGAGTTTCGATACTCGACAAAACAGGTGTCTCACTCACTCTAGGAGATGTTTCATCCATGTGAGAGGTAGACATTGGGGTCGAAACACCAGGAGGGGTAAAAGGAATATCGTCTTCGTCAGGCTCCCAAATGGGGTTCCAATGAATTTCGTAATCCTCGTCGTCTGGGGCACGAGAGTTAATCGGTTGGATACTCGGGATAACAGGGAGAGTATCACTCACAACCGGTACCTCAGGAGCAACAGAAGATGGAGACCCTTGATCACTTGGAACGGGAGACGGGATCGATGATTCAGCCAGGATGACAAACTTCAAAACAAAACCTAAGGAAATCTAACGAGAAAGGACCCTACTCAAACTAACGCACACAAGATCTAACCGGGTAATGTTAATCGCGGCCGAATAAATTTTAAGACGCAAGGAGTCTGAAAAGGATCAAAAGTGACTACTCTGGAGAGCTAGGCAAAAAGGTTTACCAAACAAATCCGTAAAACTGCATATACACCTTGGCAGTCATATGGAAACCAAGGACTTCCCGTACGGCAGTCAATCTTCCCAAATGCTGTGTTCGGTGCGTTACGGCTTGTAAGGCGGCAGACACGGCTTCCTGTGGATAAAGGATGATAACCTAGTGGGGTCTCCCCATATACTCGACGGTATGTGGGAGCTCAAGTCCGTGCTAGACCACTTGTTGCGTCACGGAAGGAGGAATCACCCAACCTTAAGTGAAACAAAAGTGACTAGGTTTAACGACGCCGGAGCACGTCTCTAGCCTAGACCTCTAAACAGTGAGCGTTATGTTCCAATGCGTTTTTAAGTTCATTCAGTTCATTTTACGGTTGATCTTGAATTAGGTTTCGGTTTTCAGGCCCTACCGTATGAAATCTCTCAAAATTGCCTAAATGCAAACTATATGCCAAAATATGTCATTCCATTCGATGAATGCTAATTACGAGAGAGTTAGAAGGCTTTCATACAAACGAAATGATCACAAAACAACAAACAACTTCTCTAATGCAGCTAACAGAAATTCACAAACTTTTCTTTAAGATCACTAATCATTAATCAAAACGAAAAGCTTCTAGTTCTCATTAACCAATACAAAGCAAAAGAGATTTTTCTTTTTGTTGATGGCAAAGTGCATTAAACAAACTTTTGAGAAATAATAACAAACAAATGTGAAAAGAACCGGTTGACCCCAAACAACTGTGATCCGTGTCCGGGTAGTGAGAAGTAATCGAAACAATGTGAGGACTGGTTCAACAACAATCACCTAAACAACCAAGCAGAAGCAAGCAAAGAGGAAGGTTTCACAAAACCAAAAGCAAGCAGTAAACGAACCTTTGTAAGCGAGTAACCAAGCAAAGTTGATCCAACGAAATTGGAATGATAAAACTAGGTCACAAGACACAAAAAGCAAGATTCGCTCAACAAGACTCACAAGAAAGTGTTTCAATCTTCAGAGAATGAAAATCAAGTCATAAACCAAGTGAAAACAGCAGGGGATAGCAAGACCAACAGGCTCAGGAGGCAGAATTGAAGAAATTCAATTCTACAGGAATCAGCGCGGGTGATACACAGCAACAATGCGCTGATCAGAAACCACGCGTAGCAACAATGCGATGTCAGCGCGGAAGTACACGACTTAACCGCGATGGTCTGATTTTCAGAACCGTCGTGACTGTTCGGTGTATTAACGCGATGATCAAGAGGTCACAAAAAGGGCTATGCGATGGCAGTGCGACTGTTTTATTATAAACCGCGCTGAAGCTAAAAAACGGGCACAATCAAGCCAAAAACTCCCAAACCAAGACAATCAGTCTTTAAACAATCAAGGCACCTTCCAGATCGAACCAGGAAATCCAAAAACAGAGAACTAATCCCCAAACTTTGAAAAGAGAGCAAAAATCAAACTCAAGGAAAAAATGAACACAAAAGGACAAAAGCCAGCTCCAAGCTGTTCAGTTCATAAACCAAACCGGAGATGGACTGAAGTGGCTTTGATCTACTTCGCTAATGCGGAGCAATAGCGTTTCGAAGGCTATCTGGCCGTGCTTCAGGCTCCGTCTAAAGTTTACAAATCAAACAACAAGGTAAAAAAAAAACTCCCCAGTGGAGTCGCCAAATTGTTGTGGAGGTAAATCCCCTCTGCGGACAGAGGCGATCCCTACTAGTCCAAACAAGGTCTAGCAACAATCAAACAACGCTAACACGCAGGTTCCTAATTACAAATAAAAGACCAATGATGAAGGCCTACCTGGATTCCAACGCTAGTACTTGTAGAAGAGTTGATGCTCCCGTCCCTTTGCCCCGGCTGGTCACAATCCTCATGATCCTCGTGCACGGACACCTGCACATGCAAAGAACAATACAAACACAAGCATAAAATCCAGTAGATGCAACTATATATCAGTCAGAAAGGATATAACTCAAACATCATCATAAAGACATTAAGAGTGGAACCATAATGATAGTCGTCTATTATTAATAAACAAAGAAGAATACAACCATAGTTCTGACGTCAAATCCTTCTCAAGAGGGTCCAGCCAGCAAGTCTCTCAAGCATTCACCCTTGAAGGTAGATCTCCCAAGACAAAAACTCTCTCTCACACAAGTCTACACAAGAAAGAAACACTTCACAACCTTCCTTAAGCTCTCTAGCAATCCCACACTTGTCACACCAGCTACCTATCAAGCTCACACACTAGCAGCAACACTCCAAAACACTATGAATTCCAAACTAGCTGCTCATGGCAATGGTGGAGGCTTAAATAGGAGAAGGAGTCTCCATGAATGGTGGGAGGATGAGCTTATCTCCAAGGAAGGTGGCTCAAATGACGAAACAGACATGCCAGAGAAGGGAGGGCGACATTTACAAGGCCAACAACCAGGTCTGGAGTCATCTGGAAGGCCGGCTGTTAGAACAAACTCGCCCAGACTGGATCAGCGCGGGTTCATAACTGCACTGGAGTGCTGACATCGCTGCTGAATAACAAAGAAAGTCATATCAGCGCGATTGGATATAAATAACAGACGCACTGTCTCATGAAATTCGACCAGCGCGGAAATCACGTTTGCTTCCGCGCTGGCAGCGCATTTGGTCTGTTTTGGAGCGCTCATCAGCGCGTTTATTTTTACAACAGTCGCGATGATGGCAAAACTTTTGGCAAAGTGGGTCATTTGGCAACATTAGAGAGCATGAGCATGGATGATTTGGACTCATGACACAGTAGGAAGACTGATAGGAAGACAGTGACAAATTACTGCGTAACAGAAACACACCACACAGACTTTCCACATCAGCAACAAAACTCCCAAGGGCCATCCCAACCACTCAAATAACTAGCCCCTAAGACCAACTAAAGTTTTAGACCATTAAATCCCCGAACGCTCCCTTGATATGGACAAGGATGTGTCTAAGAGGCTCTAGACACTCCCACAACATGGGTATAGCGTCTGGGGACCTTTCTCCTCAGACCTTGCTTATGACTCCAGAAATTGTGCCACCTTTTTAGGCCCAGAGCCCTAGTCACTGCCCAGAATTTCATGACAGGTTCGTAAATGAATTTGCACAACATAACAATGATACATTTGCAAAAACATTGACAAGGTCTAAATTGGACCCCTACTAGCCATGATAGGCATTTCGTCAAACATGTCACAAATATGTAATCTACAGGTTTAAACAACAAATATGAGCATATGGGTCTCATACTTATCTAAGAATCGCTACGAAGCATTGTTCCCTTGTATCATTAACTGCATTATCATCTATTAGGTCATAGATACATTGTTCATTCATTTATAGACCAAAACATGAGGAGATCCATACATCATCATTGTCACAATACATGCTTATAACCAACATAATAACAACAAAAATATCAAAGATACATTAGCCATAAAATCCACATATAAACCAGTACATTTACACATAAGATACCAAGGAAATAACTTTTTATTAGTGCATGCAAAATCCAACCTGGTATGGGACTACCATGTTTCACCTGGCCATAGATTGGTTGAGCCGAATCGCTCTTCATCCAATCACCCTCGTGCCATATTCCAAGCATGAATGTGTGACTCAAACCAAAAGAACCAACCAGGGAATCCTAAGGCTAAACCACCTCACCCTTATCAATAGAAACTAAGCTTTACCACAATCCACACTAGATCACTAAGCCAAAACAATAAACATGTAATAACAGGCTTTACCATGATCTCCACCAGATCATTAGGCCAAAACAAGCATGGATGCCACCAGATTTCTTTACCTACACCGTGAGGAATATCCCTGTCTCATGATCTTTCAAGCTCTACCACAATCCACACCGGATCACTAAGCCCTAAACCGAGACTCCACTCTCTAGGCTTTACCGTACATCCCATCTCAAGATTACTAGGCATGATGGTGAGTGCTTACCTCTAGGTTTTATTGTATATCTCGTCATTCACTAGTTGAATATTCCTAGGCCCACTGAGGCAACACAAAATCTGGCTTTACAGCAACCTACAATACAGTTCAAGGGTTACTAGGCCATGTGTTCTCTTATTCAGAGATCCACATCACTCAGCTTCGAATCCATCCTGCAATCCAACTCAACCATAACATGATAACCCCATCACACCATGGCTATCCGAAAATGGCAAGGCTAGGCTGAAAACATTGTCACATTGGCAAAACCCATGCCATGACAACAAAGAACCACATACAATACCATGCATGCCAAATATAGCAAGAAAAGCACACACGCAAATTGATACATGCAAAGAATCTTGTTGTAGTTGCTTGATCATGCTCTTCCTTGATTTCTCCTTCCTTCCTCTTGTCTTCTTTGCCTTTCTTGATCCAATTTCAAAGTGCTCCAAGAAAACAAGTGTCCAAGAGTGAGAGTGAGAGAGATAGTAATGAGAGAGCTCCAAAACTGAACTAACAAAATGTACCAACTGATACTCATAAGCCTTTTTATCGATTAAGCCTCTATTTTCTTCATTTTCCACTTTTTTCCTTCATTTTCCTCCTCACATGCAACTTGTGACCTTTCACCTTCACTTTCTCCTAATTTCCATTATTTTCATAAATAAATGTGCCAAAATGCCACTTTGTTTTTTCAAATGTCTTTGTCATTTCCTTAGCCATAATAAAAAGAAATGAACATCCACTAGGATGTTTTTCCCAACATTCAACTTGGAATAAGTGTCCCATAATTCGTGGTTATTATTTTGCTTTTATTAACTTTTATTACATGGAATTTTCACCAAGGATGTTACAGAAACCCCCCCCCCCCCCTTGGGGGACACCATCCTCAGTATTCAACCATACCTATACCTCAACAAAACCACTGAAAATAAAACATTCTGCAAATGGAACTTTATAACTTAGCTCGTTGCAGTATTTGTAGTGATCACCCTGCTAAGAAGCAAACCAACATGACAACTATAATGACATGACACCCATATCGCTTATTAGAGCTTTATAACATAGCTTATGGCGGTATTTACACATATATACATATGTACATATATCAAAATCACCAAAACATGTACCGAAAACATATACCAAAAACTTCACTCAACCAACGAATAAGGAAGGATACATAACCCGCATATGATCCACCATCTCCCATGTAGCTCCATCAGGCACAAAGTGCTTCCACTGCACTTTAACGTGCTCGATTGCTTGGTTCCGGAGTATGAGCACCTTTCTCTGCAATATACACTGAGGTTCTAGCTAGAATTCTCCATCTGGCTCCACCTGCAATACAGACCAGTCAATCACATGATCAACATCTGTAATATACTTATTAAGCAATGACACATGGAAAATATCATGGAATTTCACTATCAGCAGAGGCAGTGCAAGTTGATAGGCTATTGGCCCAATCCTCTTAATAATTTTGATAGGTCCACAAAACCATGGTCTCAACTTGGCACATGATCCAATCTGCAAGGAGCTCTTCTTCAGTTTGATGCGCAAGTACACCTGTTCCCCAACCTAGAACTCCTTGAACAACCTATTCTGATTTGCATATCTCTTCTGTCTATCCTATGCTAGTTTTAAATTCTTTCATGATTACCTATATTTCATGTTCCATTTCTGCCAATGATCCGAATTGGATCCATGAAATTTATTAGAGTTCTATGACTGTATCAAATCATGACAGACTTCAAAAACTTGTGAACAAAGAGCCATCAGGAAGACCTCTGGACGGTGGCAGTTTGTAGCCAGCAAAGAACGACGAGGGCCTCGGTCAAAGCGCGCTAACTGAGGCCCATGGAAACCGCGCAGGACGCAAACTAGTAGTTAGGAAGTCCGGATCAGAAAACAGAGGGCATTTCTGATGCGTGATTAGAGCACAACCCCTTGAAATGGAAATGCCCCGAGCGCTCAGTCACAAGGAAAGCTGAAAACCGTGGGAAAATCGCTAAAGCGAAAGGCGGGTCCCGTGCTCCAAAACCGACAGAATATCAGAGGCATGTTGGGCGGTAAGCGGAATTGTGAGGAGACCCAGTGATTCCATACAGTGAACGACGCATGTCCAGCGGATGAGAGAGAAAACTGCCTCTCATCGCTTGCTAACATCCGAGAAAGTCAACCGTGCGATAAGAGCAAACATCGAAGGATCTGGGAGCTCTAGATCTAACGGCGGAGATTGCGCTCGATGGGAAACCGGATTCGGAGGGAGAAAATAAGTTGCGGCATATAAAAGTCTAAAGTCTGATTTGACTGCTGAGCTGGCAGATGAATCATTACACAGAGTAACTGAAATACCGAACCATTTGGGGAAGCGTTGGCGCAGTTCATGAAATGACAAGTGGTCACTTCCCTACGAGACGTTACACAGTAGTAATGACACAGAGGCAGGGAATTCCAAGCGAACAACAGCAAGAGATCTAAAGAGGCGGAAGAGGACGCGAACTGTCATGAAACGTATTGGCTTTAAGCCATGAATGCACAAATAGGAGAAAAAAAGGGAAGAAGTGAGCACTATAAGAAAGAAGAGAACAGTGAAGAAGGAGACAAAAGAGACAGAAGCAAACACAGAGAGCGAGCTGACCTACAGAGCTGAGGCAACATCCAGCAAACAGAAGGCTTGAGAGGTTCAAGCAATCCCTGTGATGATATCTGTCGGGAACTGAGTACCAAATTGGACTCATCCCATTCAGACCAGTTGAGGTCGAGACTTGGTAAGGAAGAGTTTGTGCACTCTAGTGGCTTGGGGAATCCAAGCACCACCCTAATAAGCATTATCTATTTCAGGAGACTCAAATCGAGCTCCCCATTATAAAACTCTGCTTTAAAGACACAATAGAAGAAGGCCACCATTGAAAGTTGGACCAGAGACGTAGCCCAGGAGGATTGGGTGAACTCCTTATTAATTTGTTGTGTTCTTGTATTTTCTTGTTGTGTTTCTCTTGCTGTTTTCCATTTTCCAGTGTGTGTATTTTGCAATCTGATCGATCTATTGCCTAAGATAACATAAACACACACCAGCACATGAGTTTGTAATACCTACCTTCATTCATTAATTAATTACCTGAGATCACTCACAAGTGATTTTCAGATCAAGTGGTATCAGAGCATCTGGTTGATAAGATTAGACAAGCTTGTGTTGGATTTATTTGTTGAATTCTAACTAGATCAAAGCTCAAATTAGGAGAAGGAGAGTTGATCTAAACTAATCCTGAAATTGGGAAAGTCTATCCTCAGAAGACAATGTCAGAGGAAGGTTTTATGGGGTCAGACCCTCAATTCATAGAAAGTTTCTTAGCCATAAAGTCCATGGTAGAGGAAATGTATAGGGACTTTAGAAAACATAAGGATGAAGATTCATCAGGCTCCAAACAAAATAAAGGAGAAGAATAGTCTTTCCTTCATGACCACTTGAAAGGCAAAGGGAAAGAGGAAAGCTTTCTCACACCTCCTAATAGCCCTGAACACAAAAAGAAAGCATCTTTGATTAAACTAGATGTTAAATTTGATTTGCCTATATATGATTGAGAGTTGAATGCAGAAAAGCTGGACAATTGGATTAGACAAATTGATGTTTATTGCAGAGCGCAGAGTATCGACTCAGACAAGAGCAAGATTCAATTGGCAAGCCTACGCCTTGGAGGCACTGCCTTAGTTTGATGGGAATGCAGGACCCAAGCTGACATGAAGAGACATGGTAAGACTATCTCTGTCTAGAGTGAATTTGTTTCTGCAATCAAAAAGCAGTTGTATACATTGGCCTACATGCAACAAGCCATGATGAGCTGGCAAACTCTTCGATAGTTGAAAGGGCAAAGTGTACAAGAATACACCCAAGAATTTAGAAAAAGAACATTGATTCTGGGAATCTCATTAGACTCCCCTGAGACTCTGTTGAAGTACATTGGTGGTCTACACAGCTACATGAAGCACACTATCCTCATGTTTAATCCCACTAGTATAGATGAGGTATCTGTTCAAGCTACTCATCTAGAAGCTAGAGGAAATAATGGAAGTCCAGAAGTTGGGGGATCATCTCAACCCACTGCAAACAAGAATAAGGAGAAAAGAAAGTAGAAATGGAAAGCAAGGAAGGCTGACACTGCACAGAAGAGCAAGGCTTCATGCACTCACTGTAAAAAGGATGGGCATGATGATGAGCACTGCTGGATTATGCATCCGGCGCTGAGACCTATGAATTTCGAGGGCAAGAAGAACAAGACTGTTGCAGCTATTCAGAAAGATTTGGGGTCAGACTCACGAGATGAAACAACTATTGCAGCCACTGGTACAAGATGTAAGAATTCTGAAGCATCTACTAGTAATTCTGCACAATCTACTATTGATGAAGAAAATGAGAGAAAAATACATGAGCTTTTCCATATTCGAGCTATTTCCAAACATCAAAAATTGATACTTTGTTTGATAGTGGCTCACAAGTAAATTTAATTTATGAAGCAATTGTAAAAAAATTGGGATTAGTGACTACACCTCACAAGAAACCATACCCATTAGGATGGTTAAATGATAAAGCACAATTACAAGTGACTAAACAATGCAAACTCAAGTTTTCTTTTGGGTCAACATTTGTAGATGAGGTTGAGTTAGACATAATTCCTTTGGATATATGTGGAATTGTTTTAGGAAGTCCTTACTTGTATGACAGAAAAGCTATTTTCTATAGAGCTGAAAACAAGTATCTACTTGTTAAAGATGGAAGCAAATACTTTGTAAGAGCTCATAAGCTCAAGAATAATTATACTCTCATAAACTCAGGGCAGATGAAACAAATGATAAATTCATGCAAACAATTCTTACTGATGGTTGTAAAGGAAAAGAAACCTGATAAAACCAATGTATTTGAGGGCTATAATGCTAAACAGCAAGCTGATTTAGAAAAGGTTGTTTCAGAGTATGATATCTTGTTTCAAGAACCTAAAGGTTTACCACCCAAAAAGGAAATAGTGCATGATATTGTTTTGCAGCAAGATGCTCCATTGCTTAACATTGGAATGTATAGGTTGTCTGCTTTAGAGAATGCAAAAATCAAGAAGCAGGTGTAGGAGTTGCTCGAGAAGGGGTTCATCAGACCTAGCATATCACCATGTGGGTCACCAATCGTTTTGGTAAGAAAGAAAGATGGCTCGTGGAGAATGTGCTTTGATTACCGAGTACTGAATAAGATAACAATAAAAAATCGTTATCCCTTTCCTCGCATAGATGATTTTTTAGATCAATTGAAAGAAGTTGTTTATTTTTCCAAGTTAGACTTGCATAGTGGATATCACCAGGTCAGAGTTGCAGAACAAGATGCATGGAAGACTGCTTTCAAAACAAAGCAGGGATTGTATGAGTGGCTAGTTATGCCTTTTGGCTTAACTAATGCTCCTGCTACTTTCATAAGATTAATGAATGATGTACTCAGACCTTTTCCTGATGATTTTGTTATTGTGTATCTGGATGACATTCTAATATTTAGCAAAACATGGGAAGAACACTTAAATCATGTTAAGCAGACACTAGATGTTTTGAAAAGAGAAAAACTATATGTTAAACTCTCAAAAGTGAATTTGGCAAAACATCTTTGAATTATTTGGGACATATAGTAGGGGGTGGTGAATTGAAGATAGATCCCTCTAAGGTGGTAGTCATTGTAAATTGGCCTAAACCCAAATCTGCTACAGAAATTATGAGCTTCTTAGGAGCAGCATAATATTGGAGAAAGTTCATTTCTAACTTTTCCTTAATTGCAACTCCCTTACATGCTTTAACAGGATTGAACAAGGTGTTTCAGTGGGGAGGCAAACAGCAGAAAGCCTTTAACACCTTGAAAGAAAATATTAGTACAACACTTGTACTAGCACTGTCTGATCTTCAAAGACCATTTGAGATCCAAACAGATGCCAGTGACTATGCCATGGGAGCAGTGTTGACACAGCACGGTAAACCCATATGTTATCATTCTAAGACATTTAATTCTGCAGTGGTTAACTATCCTACATATGATAAAGAATTGTATGCATTAGTACAGAGTGTGAAAAAGTGGAAACATTACTTAATGGGCAAAGAGACAGTAATACATACTGATCATCAACCACTTCAATATCTACACTCCCAAACTAAGTTGCAACAATCAAGACACTATAAATGGATGGGTTTTCTACAACAGTTTCATTTAGTCATCAAATATAAAAAGCGCATACACAATAAAGTTGCAAATATGTTATCTAAACCCAGTATAAATGCATCTACTATACTTAAGCATAATTCTGTGTTACATGAAAGCTACATTGAACAATATGCTCAAGATATAGACTTCAAAGATGTATGTGCAACCTTAAGTCAAGGCAAACGAATAGAAGAATTGGATTATCATATAAAGGACCGACTCTTATATCATTGTGGGAAGCTATGCATTCCACAAACTGAAAGAGTAAAGATAATTCGAAAAGCACACACTTCTCTAATATCAGGTCACTTTGGGGTAAGTAAAACAGTTGCATAGCTGCAAAGATTTTGTTATTGGTAAAAAATGAATGAGACAGTTTCTAGATATGTAAAAGGGTGTACTATGTGTGTTAAGAGCAAGCCCAGTAATAGAAAACTAGGCTTGTACACTCCATTACCAGTTCCTTCTCACCCTTGGGAAAGTGTTTCCATGGATTTTGTTGGAGGACTGCCTAGAAGGTCATGATTATCTGTATGTTGTTGTGGATAGGTTCAGCAAAATGTGTATTTTGATACCTTGTAATAAACAGATTATAGCTGAACAAACTGCAAAATTGTTCTTTCAACATGTATGGGTTCATTTTGGATTACTCACTTCCATTGTATCTGATCAAGATACCCGATTTGTGGGAACGTTTTGGTCAAGTTTGTGGGAACTGATGGACACCAAACTGAAGAAAAGCACAGCTTTTCATCCACAAACTGATGGCCAGACAGAAGTAGTTAATAGGACAGTGATCCAGTTGCTCAGAGGATATTGTAGTAAACATCCTAAGCTTTGGGATGAACATTTGTGTTATGTGTAGCATTCTTACAACAGAGCAAAACATTCTTCTACACAAAGATCTCCTTTTGAGACCTATTTTGGTTTCACACCAAGGTCTCCTTTGGATTTTGTCTTTGGTAAAAACACCACAGTTGAGGGACACAGTGATGTGGACAGGGCAACTATGTTCATTGAACAAATCCAAGAGATCCACCAAGCAGTACAGGAACAGCTGGAAAAGAGCCAAGCCAAATAAAAGGCAAGGCATGACAAGCATCAAATGGAGCATAGTTTCCAAGTTGGTGACCAAGTCTGGTTGTATATCAGCAAGGATAGGATGCAAGGTGAAGGTAAGAATCTAAAGCCTATCAAGTATGGACCTTTCAAGATACTTGAAAAGATTGGTGAGAATGCTTTTCGCCTTGATCTACCAGCTTACATGCACATCTACTCAATCGTGAATGAAGATTGCTTGAGATTATTTGAACCTTCACTAATTGAGGATCCCAAGGAGCAGAGTCAATTGCCTTTTATTGATGACCTGTTACTTGAATATCTTAATGAATTGCAGGAAGACACAGTTCTGGACAGGAAGGTGAGAACGGCACACAGGGGAGATGTTGAGTATCTCAGAGTTGGGCTTAAGGGTTCAAAGCCGAGCAGTGCAAAATGGATAGAGATTGGACAAGTGAGACAGTTGTACTCTCACTTAGTCGATGCTTGAAAACCAACTTTTGGTGGTCCAAAAGCTTTTGTAGTGGGAAGGTCATGATCCAAATTGGATCCATGAAACTTATCAGAGTTCTGTGACAGTATCAAATCATGACAGAGTTCAAAAACTTGTGAACAAAGAGCTATCAGGAAGACCTCTGGATAGTGTCAGTTTGTAGCCAGCAAAGAACAACGAGGACCTTGGTCAAAGCACGCTGACCGAGGCCCATGGAGACCGCGTAGGACAAAAACTAGCAGTTAGGAAGTCCAGATCAGAAAACGGAGGTCGTTTCTGATGCGCGAATAGCGTTGTGCTAATCGCGCATCGCTGGGAAAAACCCCTCGAAATGGAAAGGCCCCGAGCGCTCGGTCACAAGGAAAGCCCAAAACCATGGGAAAAGCGTTAAAGCAAAAGGCGGGTCCCACGCTCCAAAACCAGTGGAATATCGAAGGCATGTTGGGCAGTAAGTGGAATTGTCATGAGACCCAGCGATTCCATATAGCGAACAACGCGTGTCCGACGGATAAGAGAGAAAACTGCCTCTCATCGCGGGCTAACGTCTGAGCAAGTCAACCGCGAGATAAGAGCGAGCACCGTAGGATCTGGGGGCTCCAGATCTAATGGCGGACATTGCACCTGATGGGAAACCAGATTCGGAGGGAGAAAATAAGCTGCGACATATAAAAGTCTGAAGTCCGATTTGACCACTGAGCTGGTAGATGAATCATTACACAGAGGAACCGAAATACTGAACCATTTGGAGAAGAGCTGGCGCAGTTCGTGAAAGGACAAGCGGTCACTTCCCTGCGAGACATTACATAGTGGCGATGACGCAGAGGCAGGGAATTCCAAGTGAATAGCAGCAGGCGATCCGAAGAGGTGGAAGAGGACACGAATCGTCATGAGACGTATTGGCTTTAAGCCATGAAGGCCACCATTGAAAGCTGGACCAGAGATGTAGCCCAGGAGGATTGGATGAACTCATTATTAATTTATTGTGTTCTTGTATTTGCTTGTTGTGTTTCTCTTATTGTTTTCCATTTTCCAGTGTCTGTGTATTTTGCAATCTGATCGATCCGTTGCCTAAGATAACATAGACACACACCAACACATGAGTCTGTAATACCTACCTTCATTCATTAATTAATTACCTGAGATCACTCACAAGTGATTTTCAGATCAGCCAACATATCCAGTCCAATCAAAACCATGTTCCCCGGATCTCTCCAACTGATGGAAGTATTGCAACTTCACCCATATAATGCCTCAAACAAACTCATCTTCAAAGATTCTTGATACCCATTGTTGTAATCAAACTTTACCAGTAGAAGGTACTCTTCCCAATTTTGTTGTTAATGCATCATGTGCATCCTCAACATGTCCTCCAATATCCTATTGACCCTCTCAATCTTTCCATCTGTTTGCAGATGATAAGTTGTACTGAAGACCAACTATGTGCCCAAACCTGCAAAAAACTCCTTCCAAAACTTGGAAGTGAAATTTGCATTCCTGTTTGACACAATCTTCTTTGGAACACTATACAATTTGACCACATCTCTGATGAACACCTGTGCAACATCACTAGTTGAATACGTAGTCTTCACTGGAATGAAGTTTGCAACCTTTGTCAACATGTCCACAAAAACCATGGTGGAATCATGTTGTCTCACTGTCCTCGACAAACCTATGATAAAGTCCATGGAAATGACCTTCCATTTCCACTTTGGAATCGCAATCGGTTGTAGCAGTCCACCTGGATGCTTACACTCTGTCTTTACCTACTAACAATCCAAACATCTAGCCACAAACTCTGCCACATCCTTCTTCAAATTTGTCCAATAATAAAACTTCTTAACTGCAACCAATGTCTTATAATAGCCTATGTGACCGAAATATGGTTCGCGTGAAACTCCCTCAAGATCACTTTCTTGAGCTCACTATTGTATGCCACATATATATTGTCTCTAAACTTGACCAATTCATCTGTTGTAAGACAATAGTCCACATCTTGTGCACCTATACATGCACTTGTACCTGTATCACTAACTGTACTATGCTGCAACCTATGCACAATCTCCATATACCTATCATCCTCCTGACTTGCTTGCAAAATCCTATCATGTAAGTCTGTCCCATAGGAGCTCATAACTGCTATATGATTTACCTGTATCCTCTTGCTAAGAGCATTTGCGACCTTGTTTTCCTTTCCCTTGATGTACCTGATCTCTAAGTCAAACTCACTAATCGTGGCCAACCATCTAGCTTGTCTATCATTCAGATTCGGCTAGTCAAATAGATACCTCAATCCACTGTGATCACCTATCAGTACAAACCTCCTGCCAAGAAGATAGTGCCTCCACATATTCAATACATGAATAATCACTACCAACTCAAGATCATGTGTCGGATAGTTCTTCTCATGCTCATTCAGTTTTTGTGACTCTAGCATACCATATGTCCTTGCATAAGGATTCCACCAAGTCCTCTTTTACAAGCATCTGTACATACCACGAACTCTTTGTCCGATTTTCGATATTTAACGTTGAAGCATGTGTCAACAACTGCTTCAACTACTCAAAATTCGCTGCACATTCCTCTGTCCATTCAAACTTTTTACCTTTCCTTTGCAATGGTGTAATAGGATAAGAAATTTGTGAAAAGTTCTTGATGAACCTCCTATAATAACCTACTAACCCCGTGAATGACCTTACCACATCCACATTTCTAGGAGTTGCCCACTCCATGATAGCTCTTATCTTTTTTGGATTCACTGTTATGCCCTCCTTACAGACAACATGTCCCAAGTAATGTGCCTCAGTGTAGAGGAAATTGCACTTGCTGAGCTTAGCATACAACTGATGCTCTCTCAACAATATCAACACTATTGCTAAATGTTTGACATGCTCTTCTCCATTTTTAGAATATACCAATATGTCATCAATGAACATGATAACAAACTTTTCCAAATATGGACGCAACACATTATTCATCAAACACATAAAGGTGGTTGGAGCATTAGTCAAACCAAATGAAACTACAACGAACTCATAATGTCCATACCTAGTCCGGAAAGTTGTCTTGGAAATGTCCTCCTCTTTAATGTGTACCTGATAATATCTGGATCTCATATCAATCTTCAAGAACACTCTTGCTCCCTTCAGCTGATCAAACAAGTCATCAATCCTCGGTAACAGATACTTGTTCTTGATGATCACTTTGTTCAACTCTCTGTAGTCAATGCACAATATGAGAGTACCATCCTTCTTTTTCACAAACAAAACCAATGTGCCCCAAGGTGATACACTTGGCCTAATGTATCCCTTATCAAACATTTCCTTTAACTGCAACTTCAACTCTACCAACTTTTGAGTGTTCATCATGTATGGGGCTTTTGATGTTGGTGTTGCCCCTGATACCAACTCAATAGAAAAATCTACTTCCTTGTGAGGTGGCAACTCTGAAATATCTGTGGGAAACACATCATGAAACTATTGTAGACTGGGTACTTGCTCAAAACATCCACATCCTCAACTTCTTTACCTTTGTCACTAGAAATATCATTGCAAATAACACCTTTCTCTGCAGTTGCACTTTGCCTACATAACTCTCATCATCCTAACTGATGTGGCTTTCTTCTTTCCCTGTAAGACTTTTGGTTCCCCATTGTCATCCAAGCACTCAATGGCTTTGCCATAACAATCCACCTTGGTCAGATGAAGGTATAGGTAGTCTATACGCAATATCATAGTATATGATCCCAATGACAATACATTCAAGTGCGCTAATGTGGACATACCATTCAATTCAAATGCACAAGCTCTTACCCAATCATGAACTTTTTTCTTTGTACCAATAGCCAACAGCACTAACCAAGATTTTGTATGCACTTCTTTACTCAAACCACACTTATCCACCAAGTAAGGACTAACATAACTATAATTAGATCTAGGGTCAATCAAAATAGAAACAACTTGATCGCAAATCTTACCGTCCATCTCAATGATAGAAGTCTGATGGTTTGTCTGTCTATTTCCAGCATTGCATAGATACGAGGAACGCTCTGACCAACATCCCCAACAATTTGCGCCTCCTATGCACTATATATCTAAGGCCCACCACCCTGATTTTGTGGACAATCTCTCTTGAGATGCTCCTTACCACATGTCCAACACTCCAACTGTCTAGTACCATCACTTTTATCTGTTGTTGTGACCCATGTCCCTATCTAGCTGCATTTAACTTCTTTTGTGGTGCCACATTTTCTTTATCTTCTGCATTCTGAGGCCTTGTTTTTTTCGGTTGCCATTTACCCTTACCTTTATCCTTATCCTTCCCTTCCCATCCTTGTTTAGAATCATTCTTACGCTTCGACTGCTTATAAAAATGCTTCAATTTCTCAATAACTTCCTCAAATGATCGAGACTCATCATACTCAATCCGATCTTTAAATGCTAATGGCAAACCACTGACAAATCGTTGAACTTTAGTCTTCTCATATTTAAGATACGGTACATACATCAATAGCTCCAGGAACTTAGTCGTGTACTCTTCATTTGTCATTGATCCCATCTTTATCTCATAGAATTCTTTGGCCTTACTGGCGTAGTACCTTTCTGAGAAATACTTTTTCTGAAAAACCTCTTGAACTCATGCCATCTCAAGTTCCTCTGTCATGATGTCTCTAACCTGCTTCACATCTTCCCACCAGATATTTGTTTTACCTCTCAAGCTAAAGATAACTACGTTGGCCTTCATATTATCTATGTAATTATGCAATTAAAAGAATTTCTTCATCCTAAGTATCCAAGCCTCTGCATCTTTTGGCTTCTTCAAATATCCATCAAAAGTAGGTGGCTTTTCTTTTTTAAATTCATCTAGCAAGTATCCCCTATCACTCCTCATGTAAGGATGATAACGATGACAATCATAATGTCTATCAAAACTAGAACTAGAGTAGTAATTGTGTCCATCACCTCTCCTATCTGGAGTATCCAACAACTTGTCATATCTCACTGTGTCATCTCTATCTAACCTGTGACCATCACGAGACCTACTGCCATATGCCCCATTAATTTTGTCCTTCTACCCATCGCTAATCCGAAATGGCCCTTGTCGCTGCAATTCTTACAAACTCTGAAGGAGTATTGCATTAAACTTTGTTTGTTTCTCTTGTGCCTGCATGATTTTGTCATTATCCATCTTACAACTCCTTATTTCTTCCTTCAAGCTTCTCAATGTGTCTGCTAAATCGGAAAAGTGCCCAACACCATGTTGTTCATTTGATTCATAGGGGAAATCTTTGTAGTCTACCTTCTTGCTAGTCATTTTGATCTCTTTCCTACAAGACATACTATATCAACTAAGCCAAATCAAAATAAACCAATGTACCTTAGAAAAAATCGAGGAGAATATCTTATCTGCAAGATCAACTAATCAGCGTAGTATATGTATAACATAATCATAACAACATATATACATATAATACATAAGCATATAAGCATATAACCATCATTCTAGCTAGAGTCCAGTGATTAATGCATTACCATATCAACTACACATACCATGACCTCATGCATGACAACAATAACCATACCAATGTACACTGACAATACGCAAGCATAAACAACATGTAACCAATCATACACTCATAACGACACACTTCACAACAACAACATCTTCTTTCACATGACGACATCACTACAACCATGACCGACACCATGCATATGCAAAAATCATATAGACCACAAGAATGATTAAGACACGTGCAACTGACATGAATTCATGACCAACACATATTGTTCATCCAGTGCAAGGGGTGAACCATGCTCTAATACCACTCTGTAATACTCTTGACCTACATCTACCCAAGTAACTGGCCAACCGGGGTAAATATGCGACGAAAGGCCACTATAATGGGATTCAACCTCGTAGGTGACCTTAAGGAAGTGGAATCGACAGAAACACACCACACAGACCTTCCACATCAGCGACAAAACTCTTAAGAGCCATCCCAATCACCCAAGTAACCAGCCCCTAAGACCAACTGAAGTTTTAGACCATTAAACCCTCAAACACTCCCTTGATATGGACAAAGTTGCATCTGGGAGGCTCTAGATGCTCCCACAACATGGGTATGCATGCGTTTGGGGACTTTTCTCCTCAGACCTATGTCTACGACTCCAGAATTTGTGCCACTTTTTCAGGCCCAGAGCTTAGGTCACTACCCAGAACTCCATGATAGGTTCAGAAATGAATTTATACAACATAACAATGATACATTTGCAAAAAAATTGACAAGATCTAGATTGGACCCCTACTAGCCATGACAGGAATTTCGTCAGACATGTCACAAATATGTAATCTACAGGTTTAAACAACATATTTGAGCATAGGGGTCTCATACTTATCTAAGAATAGCTAAGAAACATTGTACCCTTATATCATTAACTGTATTAGCATCTATTAGGTCATAGATACATTGTTCATTCATTTACAAATCAAAACATAAGGAGAGCCATACATCATCACCATCATCACTGTTTTAATACATGCTTATAACCAACATAATAACAACAAATATATCAAGGATACATCAGCCATAGAATCCACATATAAACCAATACATTTACACATAAGATACCAAGGAAATAACCTCTTATTAATGCATGCAAAAGCCAACCCGGTATGAGACTACCACGTTCCACTTGACCATAGATTGGCTAAGCCAAATCTCTCTTCAGTGAATCACCCCCGTGCCATATTCCAAGCATGAATATGTGACTCAAACCAAAAGAACCAACCAAGGCATCCCGAGGCTAAACCACATCAACCTCATCAATAGAAACCAATCTTCACTGCAATCAACACCGGATCACTAGGCCAAAACAATAAACATGTAATAACAGGCTTTACCATGATCTCCACCAGATCACTACAAGCATGGGTGCCACTGGATTTCTCCACCTACACCATGAGGATTTTTCATGTCTCATAGTTTCTCAAGCTTTACCGCAATACACATTGAATCACTAGGCCCGAAACCGAGACTCCACTCTCCAGGATTGACCGTGCATCCCATCCCCAGATTACTAGGCCTAATGGCGAGCACTCACCTCTAGGCTTTATCATATATCCTACCATTCACCAGTCGAGGATTCCTAGGCCCACTGAGGCAACAAAAAATTCGGCTTTACCGCAACCTACAGTTTGGTTCAAGGGTTACTAGGCCATGTGTTCTTTTATTCAGAGATCCACCTCACTCAGCTTCGAATCCATCTGACAATCCAGCTCAACCATAACATGAGAACCCCATTACACCATGGCTATCCGGAAATGGAAAAGCTAGGCTGAAAACACTATCACACCTAGCAAAACCCATGCCATGACAACAAATAACCAAATGCAATACCATGCATGCCAAACATAACAAGGAAAACACACATGCAAATCGATACCTGCAAAGAATCTTGTTGTAGTTGTTTGATCCTACTCTTTCTTTCTTGCTCCTTCCTTCCTCTTTCCTTCTTTGCCTTTATTGATCTAATGTCAAAGTGCTCCAAGAAAACTCTAAGTGTCCAAGAGTGTAAGGGAGAGAGAGAGAGAATAATGAGGGAGCTCCAAAACTGGGCTGACAAACGGTACCAACTGATCCTCAAAAAGCCTTTTTATCAATTAGGCCTCTATTTTCTTCATTTTCCTCCTTACAAGCAACCTGTGACATTTCACCATCTTTTTCTTCTAATTTCCATTATTTTCATAAATAAATGTGCCAAAATGTCACTTTGTTTTTCAAAATGCCTTTGCCAATTTCCTTAGCCATAATAAACCGAAATGAACACCCACTAGGATGTTTTGCCTAACATTCAACTTGGAATAAGTGTCCCATAATCTATGGTTATTATTTTTCGTTTATTGACTTTTATGACATGGAATTTTCACGAGGGTTGTTACAATCTCAGTCAACAAAACAACCTAAACCATCTCAGAAAGCTCCTCCAAAATGGTTCACTAAGACACTTGAAAGTGTTGACCTTGATGAGGTTGGAAAGACAAGAACGAGAAGTTCCACGCAACAAAATGGAGGTGATGTAGATGATTATGATTCAATTGTTGATATGAATGTTTCTTATGATTGTAAATTAAATTTGTCTACTAATTTCCAACCAACTTCTTTTAAAGAAGTTGCTTCTCATGATGAATGGAAAGAAGCAGTGTAGAAAGAGTATGATGCTCTTATAAAAAATGCAACTTGGAAGTTGGTGGATCCTCTAATTGGAACCAAGCCGAATGGCTACAAGTGGGTCTTCAAGAACAAGTATAAATCAGATGGCTCACTTGTCAAGCACAGAGCAAGGCTCATGGCAAAAGAATTTGCACATAAAGAAAGGTTCAATTATGAGGATATTTTTGCCCCCACAACAAAATTGGCTACCATACGACTCTCTTTGCCTTGACAACTCAAAATGAATGGAAATTCCATCAAATGGATGTAAAAATTGTTTTCTTGAACGGACATCTGTAAGAAAATGTTTTTATATCTCAACCATAAGGTTTTGTTGTGAATGAAAAGATTTCAGGAATAATTGTGAGGAGCTGCGAATGTCGCGCATTGCTCAGATCGAAAAACCCTAATCACTGCATTCTTCTGGTTTTCATAGCTTGCGCCATAGAGCACCTACTGACCTCTTTCCCATGGATGTGCCCTCGGGAGGGGCGGGATCCGCCCCCCCTCCTTTCAACGCCTCTGCCTCTGACAATTTAAAGCCTGCAGCATCTTTGACCCCTCCTGGCGGTTTCCCAGAAACAGATCAGGGTTCCAAACCTGCTAACAATGAAGCTAACCCCTCAGCAGCACGTGAAAATGATGACCAAGACAAAGGCGTGAACCAAAAGTCTCCAACGTCACAGCGAAAGGCGACCTTGGCAACATGCATCCCGAAAGCAGAAGAACGAATCAAAGTTGACCTCCCCAGTGATCGAATCAACAGCGAAATCCAATTTATGCAAGACCACGCGCTCATAGGCAAATTCCTTGGATTTTGGCCAACCGAAAGGGCTCTGCAGGGCTGGATAGCTTCAAAATGGAAGCCCAAAGGACAAGTCACTCTACAGTTGGGCCCTAAAGGCTTCTTCACGGCCATCTTCCACTGTGTGGAGGACAAATCTCGCATATTTGAAGGCGGCCCGTATTTCTTTAACTCCTCCGGTCTATACCTTCGGGACTGGAAAGCTAGGTTTAACCCAGATAAGGAAGATTTCAGTTGGGCTCCAGTATGGATACGTATGTACTCCCTTCCTGTGGAATACTGGAAAGAGGAAACGCTAGCGGACATCGGCAACAAATTGGGGGTCTTCATCAAAGTTGCTGAGGAAACCAAATCCTGTCGATACACCTCATATGCCAGGATCTGTGTCCAGATGCACTTGACCAAAGCTCTTGCAGACTCGGTAAGTCTCTTTCATGATGATTTTGAATGGATCCAACCATTAGACTACGAGCATATCCCTTTTCGTTGTCGGAAATGCCACGAACATGGCCATCTCTTCCGGGATTGTCCTCTGAATTCCCAGCCCAAAACCTCTGCTAATGAATCTAGCAAAGACTCTGAAGGATTCATTAAAGTCCCTAATCGCCAGAGGCATGCGAAGAAAAATCCTGCAGCCCCAAAAAGCCTGAGTCCCAGAACAGATTCATTTTACTCTCCTCTCAAGATCCCTCAGAGAATCATAGCTCCGATCCTCAGGCGATCCCCTCCCCACCCTCCTCTCAGATTATCAAAGCTTCTCGGCCATCCTCCGCCTTCGATCCCTCCAGCTCATTATTATCCTCTGACTCGGAGAAACCTATTCCAGATTCTGGCCTAAATCCCTCTACCTTGGAGAAAACCGTTGCAGAGTCAGGCCAACAGTCTTCTTCAATGGATCTAGATGCTGCTCTGGCTCTTAGTCTGCATGACATCGCATACATGGAAGATCAGAATACTCCCACAATAATGGATGAGGATCCAGAGAATGTTAGCCTGGATGGTCTGGATATCCTCAAATTGGAAACGGCATGCAAGCAGAAAGAATACAATTCAATACCCCCATGGCAAATCGACAGGCTGGAAGGAGTTCTCACCAAAGCTCAGCACAATAAATGTCTAGGTATACAAGTAGGAAGCCCCTGGGATGGAAAAAAAATTCTCAAAGAAACGAAGAAAAGAGGGCGCAAAACAGATTTGCAAAGGACCATTATCGTAGGAGAAATACTTATGGAATCAGGGCGATTCCCTAAGTTGACAAAGTTCTACAAACCCAAACCCCACTGTTTCTCATGAAGCTCATCTCTTGGAATGTGAGAGGGCTCAATAGCCCCTCAAAACACAGAATGTTAAAAAACTTGATCCAGCAAGAAAAACCATCACTAGTTTTTCTTCAAGAAACAAAAAGTAATAACACTGCCACAGAAAGAATCCTCAATAAGGTCTGGTCAGGCAGCTGCTCAGTGTCAGTGGATGCCTCTGGTGCTTCCAGAGGACTGGCAATTTTGTGGGACCCGCAGGTTCTCACTCTTCAAGACTTTCATGCTACCCATTTCCTCATCCAAGAGTCCTTCCATCTTATAGGAACAAACATTCACGGGAATCTCTCTAATGTGTATTTTCCGCAAAATATACAGCAAAAACTTGAACTATTGGATACTCTTACCATTCTAAATTCCAATAGGCAATTCCCCCTCTGGATTGGTGGTGGCGATTTCAACATCATAATGTCGCTGGAGGAGAAAAATGGCGGAAGATCAAGGTTAGAAGGCGACAACAGCGGCTTCAAAGAATTTATTCAAAGTAACCAATTAATGGATATTCAGACTTCCAATGGTGTATACACCTGGACCAATAAGCGGAGGGGTACTCAACATATTGCTTCCAGGCTAGATCGGTTCCTCATCTCGGACAATGCCATACACCTGGGAGGGGACTTTCATGCTTCCATATTGCCCCAAGGAGGATCCGATCACTGGCCCATTATGTTACAATGGTCACGGCCAGGTACAAGATGCAACAGACCTTTTTGATTTGAAGCCTTCTGGTTCTCAAATCCTAACTTCAAAACAGTGGTCAGTGAGGCCTGGAAATCCTTTATCCCACCTGAAGGAGCCAAAATGTTTCAATTCCAACATAAACTAAAAAACCTGAAACAAGTTCTCAAAGCTTGGAACCACACTCAGTTTGGCAACATTTTCGAAAATCGGAAAAAGTTGGAACAGCAAATGAGCTCACTTCAACAGACTATCATTTTGGAGGGCAGGACTGAAGAGCAGGCGCATCAGGAGCAGAACCTTTGGACTAAAATTGAGGCTTGTAGGCAGCAAGAAGAAATCCTATGGCGACAAAAGTCCAGAATCCGGTGGCTCAAGGAAGGGGAGAAGAATACAAAATTCTTCCATAGATCGGCCATCCAAAGAAGAATGCACAACAATATTGCATTCATCAACAACAAACAAGGGGACAAATTAGAAGTGCATGAAGACATGGAAAAGGAATTTAAAGACTACTTTCAGGAAATTCTCAGGGAGCCTCCAGGAAGCAGAGATCAAGCCATTAGAACCATCACGCAGCACATCCCTAAAATCATAACGGAGGATCATAACAATAAACTGCTCCAATCTATTTCACTGCAGGAAGTAGAAGCGGTGATGGCCCAACTCAAGGATGGTAAGGCTCCTGGTCCTGATGGTTTCACAGCCAATTTCTTTCATGAGTTTTGGGAGCTCATCAAGACAGAGGTATGGGAACTAGTGGAGGAATCAAGATCTATGCACTGGATTCTCCCCTCCCTAAATGCCACTTTCTTAGCGCTAGTACCTAAAGGGGATGAACCAAATACGCCCGAAAAATACAGGCCGATTGCATTATGCAACGTCATCTACAAGCTCATCTCTAAAGTACTGGCGAACAGGCTCAAACCTCTCCTCCCTCTTCTCATCTTGCCGGAGCAGACTGGATACGTAGAAGGGCGTTAGATAATGGACGACATCATTCTTTCAAATGAAGTAATCCATTCCCTGAAGATCTTGAAAAAGCCAGGTATGATTCTAAAGCTTGATTTATCTAAAGCTTTTGACAAACTCAGCTGGAACTATATTCATCAGATGTTACTGGCATTTGGTTTCAATTCCACTTGGACTCGATGGATCATGAACCTCATCTCCTCCCCCTGTTTCTCGGTCCTGCTCAATGGCACCCCCTCATTGCCCTTCCGCCCCCCACGTGGTATTCGTTAAGGGGATCCCTTATCCCCCTTCCTTTTTGTCCTCATGGCAGAGGGGCTCAGTCGTTTGCTTCACTCTGTCGTTTCCTCTCATGTTCTAAAAGGCATTTCTCTCCATGGTCTTCATCCCTTATCCCACCAGCAGTTTGTAGACGACACTGTGCTTTTTGGCCACCCCTCCTCTCAAGAGGCTAAAGCCTTCAAAATTCTGCTCTCTCTCTTCTCTAAAGCCTCAGGTACCTCTATCAATGCCTCCAAATCCTAACTCTTCTTTTTTAACACCCCAACCACCACTCAAAGGAACATCGCTCGTATTCTGGGATTCTTTACAGCAGCGCTGCCCTCGAAATACCTGGGAGCTCCTTTGTTGGACTCAGCCATAAAACATGCCTCATGGAGGACTCTTCTCGACAAATTGGACTCAAGGCTCTCATCCTGGACTTACCGCTCTCTCAATATAGCCGACAGACTCATTCTGATCAAATTTGTTCTCCAGGCGAAGCCTCTGTATCTTTTCTCTATCCTGGCGGCGCCAAAATGGGTCCTTATGGAAATTCGCAATCTACAGAGAAACTTTCTATGGGGATCTTCTGGTCTCAATAGGAAATGGGCTCTTGTCAATTGGAAGGAAGTCTGCCTGCCAAAATCAGAGGGAGGGCTGGGATTAAGGGATCCTCTCCATAGCAACAATATAATGGGTGCCCGCATTTGGTGGAATTGGATCTCCAAACCACAAATACCCTAGGCGTGGCTATGGCAAGCAAAATATGCACCAGGAAGCCAAGGGAACGACCTCATAAGAATTAGCACTACAACCCCAGGCTCTTTGATTTGGAATGCTGCCAAGCTCCACAGCGCCTTCATTCAAGAGCATAGCTTCTGGGAAATTCATTCAGGCACCACGGCTAGGTTCTGGGAGGACTCTTGGCAACAACTCCCAAAACTAGCCTCTCTCTTCCACAAGCCAATCTGGCAGGTTTCGATGCAACAAGCAAATCTTACCCATGTCCATCAATTCTAGCAGCAGCAAGCAACCAAAGACTTTCACCTTTGGAAACCAGCCAGTACCTGGCAAGCCAATTGGCAAGGGGAAACCTTCACCGAGATCGATCAGGAGTTAAACCATAGAAGAATCAAATGCTCAGATCAACAGGACAAACTGAGATGGGGACATACACCAAGGGGGATGTTCACCACCAAGGAAGCTTACCAACTTCGCTACTTAGCCATTCAGATAGACAAGGATCAGCTCTGGAACGGGTTTGGCAACCAAGAATATGGCCTAAAATATCCACCTTTCTTTGGCTCTTAAGCAAGAGGCGTATCCTCACTTGGGACAATTTGCAAAAAAGGGGATTCATTGGCCCATCGAGATGTCCCAACTGCAATCTCAACTCTGAAACCATTACGCATCTCATGGAAACCTGTCCTCTGGCTACTCAGTTATGGGAAAAAACTGACCAATGCAATCGAAGATCGGGAGAACGGATGGGAGATATAACAGATACAATCAGAAAATGGCCAAAGCACCCCTTTCAATGCCCTCTTTTAAACTCTCTATGGACTCTATTACCGGGCTTTCTCTATTGGATTCTCTAGAAGGAAAGGAATAGCCGAATTTTTAACAATATCAGCAGGCCTATTGATACTCTATGGCTTCTTCTGAAGCAAAATCTCCAAGAAACTCTAGCCATCAGACATTGGCATGACACGGATCTGCCAGAATCACCTCAGGAACGCAACATCATGAACGCCTGGAATTTGGATCTGTCTTTTCTGGACCATGTCAAAGCTCGTCCTCCAATTAGCTCTGCCTCTCCTCTCACCTGGTCTCCTCTAGCATCCAACTCCTTCAAATTGAATTTCGATGGAGCAAACAAGGGCAATCCTGGGACGACAGGCTTTGGAGGGGTCTTCAGGAACGATGCGGGCGCAGCGTTGCATGTCTACTATGGAACCATTGGCAAAGATACCAACAATGTTGCTGAATTGGAAGGACTGTGGAAAGGGATTTGCATAGCAGATCAAAAAAACTTCTTCCCATTAGAGGTCGAGGGAGACTCCCTTATCCTAATAACAGCAGCTCTCAGGATTCAAGCAGGCACCTCGGCAGCCAAGATAGCTTCTAGCTGGAGGCTACTTAGCAGATTGGAACTATTGGAGGATTGGCTTCGGAACCCCAAAAGCATCACCTTCAAGCATGTAAGACGCAATGCCAACAAAGTAGCAGATAGACTGGCCAATCAAGGGGTTAACCAGCAGATCCCCTACTTCTCAGGTCCTCTCGGCGACTCGGATGATGAACAACTTAAAAATGAATGCACATCTATGGTGCAATAAGACTACTCGCTCCCGGATGCGGGTGATTGTTAGTTTCATGGGTACGTTGGTGGCGCGCGAGATGGGCAAGTGGCAGCCCACCTGCGTGAAGCGCATGACTCTTGGCATGGACGACAGGCTTCGCACATATGCATTTAAGGCAGCATTTACTCTGCCCACCCTATTTTTGGTCATAGGAACGATGGCGCTCCGTCTCATTTTCATTGCTGTTGTTCTTTGGTTTGCTCTCGGCTCAGTCCAGGTCGCGGTCTTGGGCTTCTCTCCAAGCGAAAGTCTGCCTGCCTGCTCCCTTTCGGCACTGGTGAATGACGAGAATTCTTCCCGTTTGGTCTTGCTTTGTAGAGATTTTTACGCCTTAACCTGCTTCGGTCTCCCTTCAGCTCCTCTTTCTAAAGCCTTCTGCTTTTCACTGGCTCAGTTCCCTGCTCTCTCAGTGACTTCGTCCCTCAGTCGTTCTTCCGCCTTTCCTCCTCTGTTTAATTGCTCCCATCCCATAATCATGCCAAAAGAACGGCTAAGAAAGATAAGCAGGCATGGCGGTTCACGTGGTCGAGCCACCGCCCAGCATATCTCTACCTCTCTGGACCCCTCTGAAGAAGCGTCGGCCTACCCAGCAACCAGAAGTGGCAGAGGACGAGGTTGAGGGCAGGATAGAGGAGAAGCCTGTCAGCATCATGTGCATCCCACTGCCCGCTATCGCATTCCCTGCTCACTAGCAAATTCCTCTTTCATCGTTTCGGTAACCATTGAAAGATGTGAGCACAACTCGGGTCTGGGTGTTGTTCATCAGAGGGCTACGGAGGAACAGAAGGTGGCAAGTCCAACTGCCACCCCGCGCCAAGGTACCGGAAGCATGCCCACCACGCACTCTGAGGCCAATGTCGGCCCAAGCACGAGAGGAGAGCCTTCCAGCTCTGCAATCCGCTCCTCTGACTCCATGGACTCCGATCATTTTGGGTGCAGGGTTATAGAGGAACAACCAACCACTTCAGATGAAGATTGACACTGTCAGCGCCTCTGGTTCTATGGTTTTGCCTCCGAAGTTAAAGCTCTCATGTCATGCCTGTCTCAGGCTTTTGTTTATGATTAAGGTCAGGGTCTTTTTATGCTTATATCTATGTAAAAATCGATCCTTGTTGTTATCCCTGAAACAACAGCGTTACACTCAGTCCGATATAGCTGTTTGGGTCAGTTTTTGTGTCTGTCTGGTATGTTCAATGTTCCTGGATATTATTCTCACTGATGTAAGTCATTTTGACGGTTCTACAGTCAGGATGTCAAGTTTTTGCTATATGCCAACCTCATGGCAAGAAATCTCGAGGCCAGCCTCGCTGTAACTTTTTTGTATGAATATAGGAGTAGACTAATTGAGAAAAAAAAAAAGGTTTTGTTGTGAATGGAAAACAACATAAAGTATGTAAGCGTATCAAATCCTTGTATGGCCTCAAACAAGCATTGCAAATTTGGTATGAAAAAGCAGCTAACCATCTTTTGAAACTGGATTTCAAACACTTTGATCTTGATGATGCAACTTTATTTGTCAAGAAAGTTGGCAAAATTGTTGTCTATCTTGTGGTGTATGTAGATGATGTATTGATGACAGGGAACAATGAAAAGTATATTGCATCCATAAAGAAAGAATTGAAAAAATGATTTGAGATGATAGATTTGGGATATGTTCACTACTATTTGGGTATTGAAGTAACCCAACATCAAACATTTATATTCCTCTCTCAATAGAAGCACACTAGAGATTTGTTGAACAAATTTGGCATGGTTGAATGCAATCCTTTTGTCCACTACAATGGAACAAAATTTAAAGCCTCATATCTAAAGAAAGAAATGAATTTGAGGATGCAACTAAGTATAGTCAGCTCATAGGAAGTCTTAACTACCTCCATACTAGCAACCTAGACATTTCATTTGTTGTTGGAGTCATTTCCAGGTTTATGCAAAAACTTTGTGAAAATCATTTCTCTACTGCAAAAACAGTTCTAAAGTACTTGAAGGGAACTCAAGACTTTAGACTCAAATACACAAAGGTGGATGACTTCGGTCTGCTTGAATACTCTAATTCAGACTTTGATAGAGATAAAGAAAATGGAATATTTACTTCAGGTTATGTTATGAGTCTTGAATCAAGAGTTGTCTCCTAAAAGTCGCACAAACAATCAGTTTTAGCAGATTCCACAAAGGCAAAATCTAAAAAAACAACCAAGGAGATTGTGTGGCCCAAGAAAATTATTTAAAATTTGCAAGAGAAAAAAAGTGCATTGACAATATTTCTGCAATAAAATTGGCCAAGAATCCAAAATTCCATGATCAAACCAAGCATATCAATACAAAGTATCATTTAATTCGACATCATGTTGAGGACCAAACTATTCATCTATGCTATTGTTCCACAAATGAGCAGATTGCAGACATCTTAACCAAAGCGCTTGGAAGAAAAAAGTTTGAAAGATTCAAAATTATGGTTAGACTTACAAACACCCCTTCAAATTAAGGGGGAAATGTTGACACCTAATCCTTCAAGATGGGGCGAATATGTTGTAAATATGTAAATACAAAATAAAAATATGAAAAGACCTTGAAATGTGAATCCCAAGGGTCTCTCTCATACATGTGTATATTGATATGCTTCTCAATAGAAAACAATTAATTTGAGGAGTTATCAACCTGACCTAACCCTTTATATATATATATATATATATATATATGTATTGTAGCTCATGAATTAGTTCAATTAGCCATTGTCATGTTATGATGTATTACCTAAATTGTAGGATTCAAGGTTCAATCTCCTTGTTATCACCCAGTCTATAGAGAAGAGAACAAGTTATAGACCCCAAAAATATGGTAATAGCGACTGAAATTGACCCTATATCACATGAGTACGAGACTATCTCAATTATTAATTCTTCTTATATATATATATATAAGCATGTTTCATGATATTAAAAAATTAACATTAATTTTTATTAGATATCATTTTGGTATTCAACTACGTTAAGTAAGTCAATCATCTATGACTATATCCATGAGAGGTAGTCGTAACTGACTAATTTCTCATGATTTTTGAATAGTTCACTTAGCACTCATTGCATCGAGTGATGCTCACACGGGTGAAGAAGTGGGATTGAAACTAGTGAAATGAATCACATAGTGTCAATCGTCATATCCAGAGCTTGCACCCAGTAACCAGGACTTCCCGGGAGATCACCCATCCCTAATCGCCTCTGGCTCAAACACGCTTAACTGTGGAGTTTTCCCCACAATCAAGCCCACTTAGCTTGCTACCCCATTTGCAAAACCTTAGCAAGTATTGTGCCTCATGAACCATTCAAGTAGAGTTCCCTTCACTCTTTTGAATTTAAGTATTGAGGGGTTTCCACAGTGCATTATATTAGATATCATTTTGGGATTCAACTGTGTTAAGTAAGTCAATCATCTATGACCATTTCCATGAGAGGTAATCGTAACTGACTTTCTCATGATTTTTGAATAGTTCACTTAGCACTCATTGCATCAGGTGATGCTCACAAGGGTGAAAAAGTGGGATTGAAACTAGTGAAATGAATCACATAGCGTCTATCATCACTTACAAGGCTTGCACCCAATAACCAGGACTTCTCAGGAGGTCACCCATCCCAAAGCTCAAGCGCGCTTAAATTCAATTCATACCAACGAAGTAATATCTTGTAAACTTGTATAATTATTATTTAAATCCTTCACAACTTTAAATAATTATAATAATAATGAAATTTATAATTATAATAATAATATTAAGTTTAGTTCGTCAAGATTCCTTAACCCTAACGTCCTTTTCCAAATTCAATCCATACCCAGTATTAAAAATACAGACCTACAAGCCTAATCCACATTCAATCCATGCCTAATATTAAAAAGACAAACCTACAGACCTAATCCAAATTCAATCCATGCTTAGTATTAAAAAGACCTACAAATCCAATCCATGCATAGTATTAAAAAGACCTAAAGACTTAATCCAAATTCAATCCATGCCTAGTATTAAAAAGACAGATCTACAAGCCTATCTTGTAAGTTCGTATGGTGAAATTTAAAATACTTAGGCCTAATCCAAATTCAATCCATGCCTAGTATTAAAAAGACAGACCTACAGGCCTATCTTGTAAGTTCGTATGGTGAAATTTAAAATACTTACTTTATTGTAGGCAGAAAATTGTAAAAAAATCAAAATTAATTATTTTTATATAATTATTTTTATTTATTAAAATAATTTTTAATTTTTTATATTTAAAAGATATTTCATTAAAAAAAATTGTGAATTTGGCGACCACATCTTCAACATGTTTAATATATTATCTGAATAGGGTAGAGAATTTTTTTTTTCCACTGGAAAAATCCGTAATATTTCATTATAAATATGAAAGATTACATATGTAGATGCTTTGAAGCATATGCCAACTGTTCTGTACATTTTCACAAAAAATTTGCATGTCTGTGCTGTATATCTGTCTGTTACATTTTCAAAAATTGTGCAAAATTGGTGCCATTTTTGGCAATCCTCAATCTATTTCAAATTATATCATGTTGTGCAGTCAAATCCTCATAAAACTGTTTTGTTATGTCGCCTGTTGACCCGCAGTAGGATATGTCGGGTCTATATATGGCCGATGGTAGTATTTCTGCTCCTGCTGATCCAAAAATTCAGTGATTTCCCATAACCCATTCTCCATCACTGCGGCCTCCTTGGAAAGCTTGTCAGCAGTCTGGTTATGTTCTCTGTATATATGAGAGATGTGAAAAAAGTTAAAAGCATCCTTTAGTATAAATACTTCATCAAGCAATACATTTAGAGTGTGTGAGTGACATGTGGTATCTCTATTGACCCAGTTTATAACAATCTGAGAATCGCCAAATATGTTGATGCTGGTGCATTGGTGACTGAGTGCAAAATGTAACAGATGTCGGAGAGAAATGAGCTCAGAATAATTGTTTGTGCCAGCCCCCAATCCTACTTTGATATGAAAGAAGTGCCTCGAGGATATGTGTAAAATGATACCCCCTCCGCAGCCATTTTCGTTTGCAGCCCCGTCGAAATAAGCCCATGGCGAGCCCATGTCGATATTGGGAGGAGGGGTCGGCCGTCGCTGTTTTGTGGGAGGAGGATTTGGTAATTCGTTGTATGCTGAGATGATGCCAGCTTCAACGAGTGGCCACCTAGCCTCCCATCCATCAAATATCATTCTATTTCTGGACTTCCAAATAGACCAGTTAACAATGATAGGGAGGTTTACAATTTTCGAGCCACTGTGTTTGTTCCCCCAATCTGTCCAAGCGCTGATAAGGTCTGTACCAGACCAGTCTCCCGAGTACTGTATGTGAAATTTGATATTATGCCATATTTGTATAACAATGGGGCATCTTAAGAATAAGTGTTCAGTGGTCTCTGTGTCTGCTTTGCACAGCACACAACGCGAGGGTCCCGATACTGCCCTACGCTTGAGGTATTCATCAGTGGGAATGCGATTGCGGAGGACACACCAAGAAAATAATTTGGATCTGGGCGATGCAGTTAACTTCCATATCTGGTGCCACCATCTGTCTAGCACTTCCGGCTTTCTGTGGTTAATGATGAGTTTATATCCTTCACGAGGAGAGTAAATCCCACTATCAGCAATCTGCCAGATGAGTTCATCCGGCCCTTCCACAGTTCTGATATGGGATTCAGAGAGGGCATCGCAATATTCTTTCCAGGGTTCGTGCCATCTGATCGGGATATCTAATTGAGTGCCAGATTTCCAAGCCTGGTGTAGTATGTCAGAGCCCTCAGGATCAGCAATCTGTGCAAGCACCCTGATGCCACGGGAGTTTAGGAGGGCAATCAGATCTGGTGGGAGCCTGTGTCTGCCTCCGCATCCACTCCATGGGTCCATACCTATGCGAGCTCTGTTTCCACTTCTGATGCGCCACACGATATTGCTTCTGAGAAGGGGGAGGGAGTGTAGGAGTGCTTTCCATATGGAAGAGATGCCCGTTCTGTTCCAGTTTGGAAGTCTAGCCCAATCGATGATGTCGAGAGGCCAGATGTACTTATGGTATGCTATGTCAGTCCATAGACTGTGGGAGGTCAGCAGCGCCCAACCCATCTTTGCAGCAAGAGCTTTTGCAAAGGATGCCAGGTCCTTTAATCCCCATCCCCCCCATTTCTTGGGGAGAGCAATCTTGCTCCAGGAGATCCAAGCAAAGGTGCGCTTCTCTTCCTTTCCAGGAATAGGGTAGAGAATTGAATAGAGTAGAGAATTGAAATAGTGACTTGACATCAAGAAATGTCTTAACAGCCCCGGATGGGACAAGGGTGTGGCAAGGTGGATCGACACCTGCCTACCCAGTACCGCACAAATAAACGTATGTTGAACGCAGAACCTCGGCATTTGAGGAACGCAGAGTTCATTTGTTTCATCTCAAGCGGTTCTGATCCTCCTAGCCTGTCTTCCGATATGGTTATCGCCTCCGCACGCTCTGGACTGCCCTGGACCTTGGCTCTCTTCAATGCCATAGTTATGAGGCATGACTGAGAATGATAAATTACGACTCAGCCATGGGATTGTTGTTACGCCTCTGTTGATTCAAGCGCACTACTACCCAACCTCTGATTTCTGTTCTGGTTATGGTCTGTATGGTGTTGGCTTTCGTGGCTTGAAAGGGGCGAATAAGCTGAAGCCTTGTTCTGGTCTTTCTGAGGAGCAGCCTCTGCCATCTCTCTGGTTTCTCTCTTGGGCTTCTGGCCCTCGTTTTGACATTTCTCTAATTCGCCCGTGCTCAGCCTTGTTTTCATCTCGTTGCTGTTGTTTCCCCTATGCCCCGGTTGCGCCATAGAATGCGGAGCCGTAGGGGCACTCCTCGGCGCGCGCCCTCCAGCCCGTCCTCCAATTCACCCTCCCTCTCCAGTGATTTCATAGCCGGCCATTACCCTCGTACTCGTAGTGGGAGAGGGCGTCTTCATTTGCCCAGCCATTACCCGGAGCCCCGTTCCCCAGACTCCATGTCTTCTCCCTCATTCGGCTCTGCGATTTTCACCTTCAATTGCTCCCTGAACCGCCCAAGAATTTCAGCTCACATTTCGGTGGTATTTCATGAGGAGCCCCAAGTGGGAGAGTCGAGCTCTCATCAGGAGGGCCCTGGCTCTGTCTCTGCTCCGAATCCGTTTTCTTTGCAGGCTACGGAGATTCATGCTCGCAATACTCTTGACATTGGGATGGCGCCGGCGGATCCTGGCCCTTCTGATCCTGAAGCTGCTTGTGCAAGTGATATCACTGATTCCGATTGGTGCAGAATTGTGGAAGAGCCTCCAGATGACTAGTTCACTCTCTGTTGCCTTGGTTTCTTGTCCTGAGGCCCCTAATAGCGGGCAAGTTTTTGTTCAAACTGATATGTGGGTTCATTTCTGCAAGTTCTGGTTCAAATTGCAAGTTTTTGTGAATTTCTGTAGACTCTTTAGTATCAAGAAGGTCACCACTTATTCCCCTGCGTGGGCTCTGCTTTCTAGTTCTAGACTAAGCTTCCTGTCATGGGCAGTGTTTTTGATATTCTCTGCCTCTCCTTCAGGGCAGTGTTTTTGACCTCGGTCAAGTTGTAATATTATCCCTTTTATGTTAATAGAGTAGTCTTATTAAATGAAAAAAAAATAAAAAAATAGAGGGTCTTAATAGAACATTACACTCAGTGAACCATTAATTAAAAATAAATAAATTGATTTAAATTCTAAGTTCAGTTTTTTAAAAGTTTTGAATTACATTGAATATTTATGGGGAAAATAAGATTCATCATCAAGAAAATAGAATGATGAGAAATATATATGTTTTTATAAATTTTGAAAAATAATAGTATTAAGCAAGGATGAAGCACGACTTTCTAATGGTTAGAAAAAATCCAACTTATCCACCATCATGCAAACCTACTAATCAACAATTCAAAAAGAACGTGAACACATCTTACATCATCCACACAGACCCAAAAATGAAACCCAGCCACGAGTCATATTACGTGTAAAATATCTTTGAATGGATGACCTGGTGACAATTCAAATTAACTCATTCAACGCAGAGATGCATGTATTTCCCAGATTGATCATATGCTACAACTCTTGCAAGTCCTTTGTCCACGCACTACTGGCTATGGATCAAGAGGAAGGGCGTTGTAACCTCCAGGGTTGTGTAGTGCAATTGCTAATCTCAGATAGCCTTGCCTGCAAAAACCAGGTTGACACAGGAATAATCCCAACTTCATTTGACAAAAAGATGACCATGAAGTCACGGGGATTCAGAAGACGTCGGTGAACTTTCCATCTGGATTAATGGTAACAAAAACCAACCCCGGGTAAAGATCGCCTTTATATGTAGACTGGAGCAGTAATAATTCTGACTGCTAGTAATGAGATGATCAAGAAGTTGCGGGAAAGAGAGAGGTTGGCAAGCATAACATCTGGATGAGGGGAAACGGTTACGTTACATGTAAAGATGACATCCCTCCTTGCAGATTCTGGCCTTTTTGGTTTGGCAGTAGTGATTGGGAGACGAAGAGAAAGAGTGTGAGACAATGAGAGGGGACCAAGAACCACATATATGAGAGCATAGCTTGTCCAAAAAGTGAAAATGGAAATGGGAAATGACCAAGAACCAATTCAGGAGTAGGAGCCTGGCGGCAACGCGAGAACATCCATCTTTCTTCTTGGGAAATAGCGCATGAAATTCACAGCGAATAAATGTCCAGTAGTCTCTCTGTATTAGTTTCAACTTTCATGTTGTCTTGATTTTGTTGACAAGCAATTTCAGCCGGATTCATCCATGGCTCCCTATAGTGTAGTAAGATGCGTATTGGTTTCGCTCTTGTGCTTGGAAATCAGCACTGTAACATGTAAAGGGAAAGTAATATCTGGAACCAGCGACGGATCTGAAATGTGGGGTTATATTGAAGTCAGACCACGTAAGGAGTTTCATTCCTAATTCCCCCTTTATTAATTCATGACTATTACTATCGGTACACTGACTTGTTCAACACTACTGCGATATGTGCTATAGAGGCCCATATGTTTTGGTGGCTCTACTACAGTTCCGGACAAACATCAGATAATTGGCCTCTAATTTTATGGCTGCAAGGAGGACCGGTAAGACCTATGAATTTCACTCTACCAGCCTTTGGAATTTGATGATACCTCTAGTGCATGCGGTAATGTCCCTTGTTTCGGCGAAATTGCTAGTTAGGGGAACGCTTGGCACCACTAGGTGCAATTGTAATAACTTCACACGACTATATGTAATTTCTCCTGTTAGTTCAAGTTAAACCAAATAGCTTTTAAACATTTTGCAGGGAGCTTCGGGGGTTGCAATGGGAAATTTTCAAGAAATTGGCCCCTTCGATACACAATTGAAGCCTCGAAAGACAACATGGTTGCAAAAGGCAGATTTGTTATTTGTGGTGATTTCAATTATTACAACCTCTGGTGCATTAAGTGTTTAAATTTTTTGTAGGATGGGAGATATAAAATGAATGATTATGACGATTATTTTCTGCATGACAGCTTATAAGCAGTTGACATTGCTATTCATTTTAATATTAAAAAAAATGATGATCCAATATATTTGTAGCGCTTCCTACTCACTGCTGTTTTTGCTATGCAATTATCACGAATCCAATGCTGCGCAGGATAGCCCTGTTGGTACAGGTAATATAGGTCCAATATTTGATTGAAACAATTTGTATACTTCAGTCTGACTAGAAATTCGAAGTCCATATCAAATTCAGAACTGCCAGAATTAATATTCAAATTCCATCAAGTTGCAATCTCTCTTGAGGGTTGTTCTTTCAATATGTTGTTGCGCTTATGCAGGGTTTAGCTATGTAGAAAAGAGTTCATTGGTGGCCACGACAGACGCAGAAGTAACTGCTGACTTGTTAAGATTTTTGAAAGAATTATTTTGTACAATTACTACTCTGCAAAAGAGGCCTCTATTTATTGTTGGCGAATCATATGGAGGAAAGCATGCCAGTATGATGGGCCTTGCTTTAAGTAAAGCAATTGCTGCAGGAGAGATGAAAGCTAATCTTGCAGGTAGATCCATATGACATGCATGTTTAGTAATCAACAGAGAACACGCACAAACATAAACATAGCATTTGTTTGATGTTAAACGCTTCTCAATTTCCCTAAAGCATCTCAGATATAAATGTTTATTGGGGAATGTGAAAAATAATTGGAAACCCATTCGCATATGGTCTGTTTTATTACTCAAAACTAGTATTCCTTTGTATTCAAACAAAAAAAATATTCAGCTTACATATACACCGCTAGTAAGGAAATGTTTATGAACACGGATTAATCTGCTTGTACTGTTAGATGAACACTTTCTGCATAAAAAATTAATTTGTATTCCGATTTTCCCAGGTGTTCTACTGGGAGACAGCTGGATTTCGCCAGTAGATTATGTGGTAAGCTCTTAATATTTGTTAGTCGACCTTAATCTAAAGCAGATGACTTCAGAATATTGTTTAAGATTACTCCATCCATTCTATCTATAAAAATCACTTAACTAACTAGTAAGTGCTGTATTACTAGCTTTCATGGGGACCTTTACTTCTAGATGTGTCGCGGTTGGAGGCTGCTGAGAAAGATAATGCCAACAGGTACAGCTGAACATATAGTCTTGTAGTTGCATACCTTTCTTTCTTTCTTTTCAAAACAGAAAATGCTCACAGCAACTTGTAATGAGCATTTTAACAGTATGTGCATTTCTTGTCTTGTAACTTGACATAGGCATCAACGTGCCAAATTTCCTGTCTTCATACCTATCTCTTCTTTGTATATTAACCTTCTTGTGAAATTTTTGTCCCACAGCATTGCTTTGCAAATAGAGGAACAGGTTAAAAGTGGAGAGTATATAGAGGCAATAAATTCTTGGGTCCAGCTGGAGATGTTGATTAGTTCACAAAGCAATAATGTGGTATGTGCATGCTCAGCACCTTGAAAATGAAAAATAAAAAAATAACAGAACCTACTCCAATATATTCATATACCCAAATCACATATCCCTCAATAATGACTACATGATCTCTCTCTCTCTCTATATATATATCTCATATACCCATTGCACATATTGCCTCTTTATTAGGCCAACCACTATTATTACATATACATTTTGATTTAACCCCATATATGCCCGCCCTGGGATCATCATCATATCATCTTTCAAAAAGCTTTGCAATGGTTTTCCCAACCAAATGACAAATACATAACAGCTTGAGTGGGCCTAATGGTTAAAAGCATGTGTTTCCTCCTAAGAGGTCACAGGTTCAAAACCAGAGGGGGGTAGAGTATGTATGCCTTCGTAGACTTAGCAGTCAAATCGCTGCGCGGAGGTGGGTCCCTTGTCCCACAAACAAGGGGGTCTCATACACCAATTTGGTGTCTGCCTTGGCTTTGACCTTAAAAATAGATATTATTATTATTATTATTAACAAGAAAATACTAATGATAAATGAGGAAGTCATGTAATGCACATTGCAGATTTTGCTTTGCAACCGAAATTTGGAGATGGACACTGTTTCTTTTCTTTCTGAATAGAAATTGTGTGATTTCCACAAATGTTAAGGTTAGTTTAAGTGGAAGCTCCATAAAATTAAATAACTGAGATTTCTTTCAGGAAAGTAAGTCTAGCATCACGTTTGGAAGTAGATTATAAAGTAAAGTGAATAAAACGTTTCCAATCATCATATGCTTCACAGGGATGGATTTGACTCCGTCATGCTATTGGTTCATATCAAGAGGCTTACAGAAAATGTTATCATTAACACCAGGATTCAGAGCGCCATGCAGATATGCACCCATAAAACTATAAAGCTTATTATACACATTTTTGCATGTTCTCGTAAAGTGCTATATACATATTACATACAACTAAAGATCATGACCATAAAAAGTGCATTTTAGCCTTGCTGCACCCTATGAAAATGGTTAATGTTCAATGATAAATACAGCATGCAAATGTGTAGTGGGTTTATTTATATGCCAAAATCGTTGGGAAAATTAGCAAATAGGAAAATGAAGACATTGCTAAGAATTTCAGAAGAGATTTTAGGAATTTTTATGTCACTTATTGATAATTACAATTGTAGTGCATGCTATAGAGTGACCAAAGCAACTTAAAACTTGAAGTGCACTACGTTTGTTTGCCCTGATGCATGTGTCAGCCTGATATTGAACAACAAAATAGAGAAAATGTTACTGACTTGAATTGCATATGCACGCAAGTATTTGTAACTGATTGTGGTTTAGAAGAGTGCTGTGGAGAAAATGTCAAAGCAATGCATGTGTTCTGTAATTCTTCTTTATATCAGTAGACTTCTGTTTTTGTGAATCAAATATTCTGATCAAATTCTTTTTTCTTCTGAAGGACTTTTACAACTTTCTACTTGATTCAAGTGCTGATCCTCTATCTTCCCCTACATCCACACTGCAAAGCACTCCTGGACATTACTCACAATATCTGAGCTCTAAGGAGAATAAAAAGAAAAGTGGACGTCCTGACTTAGCCACATTCATGAATGAGGTGATTCGTGAAAAACTGAAGGTCATTCCACCAAACAGAAAGTAAGATCATATTTACTCATTTTTACTTTGCAAAAATCATATTTACTTTGCAAACGTAAGATTATATTTACTCATTTTTACTTTGCATGTATGTTTCTTAGTCCATTTGTCAGCTATGCTGGTCGCTAAATTATTCTTATGAATCAAAATGCATAAGTATTAAAAAGCATCAGGAATAGTGTCTTGATTCATGGAATATTTGGATTTAAGTTCTTAAACAGTAACCTTTAACTTTCTCAGATCTCGATACATCTGTCCTGTAAATTTACCATCATCCTAATATTCAAACTGCTCTAAGAGTGCATTCATCTCATAAACTAAATGGGCTTCCTTTCATATTGTTGACTTTGCCTTTCCAAGAACTGTAAATTTTATCACAAGGTTGGACAATTGATAGGATTTTAGGAAAGAACACCTACCATTCTGGTGCCTGAGACTCAAACCCATGAACATCAGTTGTCACTTTCTTTTAGATATTCACCTGCAAACCACTAATTTCATTTTGATTCTCAATCATCTAGACCACTTCATGCTTCAATACTTTCTTTCAAAAGAAAACCTAAATATGTTCCTAACTTTTTTTTGACTGCTCTGAAACTTTCGATTCCTGTTTTCTCAATAAAGTCCCTATTATTTATCCAGGTTTTAACTTTTAATCTTAAAGTTCTGTACTTGTTTCCTTTATGATCACTTATTTCAAGACGTGGCTATAGTTATTAGCTTTTTTTGGTGCAATTTTAGTCAGACTCCTTTTGTGGGACACCTTCCTTGCTATTTCACCAGTAAAATGAAGTTAGACGGAAATTATGTCAGACCTGCAAAATATTAATGAACCAGCAAGTGTGTTGAATAAGGACAAATATAAACATATACTAAATAAATGCAGATGTCTGTGGAAAGGATAATTCATAGGCCCTGTAAAACTGAGAACTAGCTGTAAAAATAATAATGATAAAATCACAACAATAGCAATTCAGCCCATGCAAATTCATCACTGTGCAATCCAGTGGAGATGCTATAACCCTGCGAATCCTGAAATCCTGAAAACTGTTAAGTCTGCTGAATTCTGAATGGGATGTGAAATTCTACTTTCTCCATATGAAGTCTGATGAGGTTGGAACCACTCTCAAACATCCTGAAACAATTAATGGTGATATTAAAAATTTAAGTAATCACTTTAACTTTAAGAACTTAATATTACCATTAATTACCAAGGTCCTAGACTCCTCAAATATCTAACCCTTATTTTTTTCTATCTTCATCAGTTGATAAACAAAATATCTAGGGGAAGCACCCATGTGTCCCTCTTCTGGTGGGAGCGCACTCAAACATCCCCCTTTTGGGGAAATGTCTCCTCCACAACGGGGAAATGTTCCCCAATGTTTGACAGATAATTCCCTTCTGCAGACAAAAGGGAACTCCCTAGATCTAGTGGCTTGATCTAGAAACAACAAAGACAAAAAGACGTATGCTTTCCTTAGAGAAATTAGAACATGGAAGAAAGACTTACTTGGAGTCCAACAAAAGCTCTTCTCTTTTCCCTGCTTGCAAGCTTTAACTCCAACTCCAAATGCTATAAATGAAACTTGCAAAACAACTAAAACAAGCAAGAGAACTACAACATACAAATAGCATATACTAACATCTCTAAACAATGAGTCAAGAAAGCATTGTAATACATATGCATCAATGAGACATTAGTATAGAAAAACAAAGCACATTTTGCATTAATGAATGTGGGAGAAGTTACAACTCTTCATAGATCTTGACCTTGTAGATGTCTCCCAACTATCTTGTCCTTCCTTTGCCACAAAGCAAGCCTTCAATCACAACTCAAGTGCATGGATGGATAATGGATCCCTAAGCACAAAGCAGTAGCATGAGGGCATAACTAAGAGTCTCCAAAAGCCAACCTAGACTCTATGGGAGGCAGTAAATTTATAGGGTAAATGGGGTGGTTTGGGATTTACCAATCTAGGACTTAGATCCACATATGAGGGAGGATAAGTTCTAGGGATAAGAGATAAGACCTCAAGTATAGGAGTTTGAGATCTTGATCTAACAGTAAATAGTTAAAACCACTCGGGAAGCTTCTAGAAAGAGAAGATTCGAAATTATTTTTTATTTTTACTGAATTCTAGAGGCCATCACACTTGCAGTGAAGGCAACATGTGCTTGTCAGTGCAATTTCTATGTGTACAACTTGCAACAGTGTAGGTTGCATGAAGGGAAAGTGCCATGGGGCCAAAAAATAGAATTTTGAGCTATTTAACCCAGAATTCTTGGAACTTTTGGAGAGAGGACGCTCTTGGCTTTGCAGGGGACGAATGCAAAGTGTCAATGGATGTTGATTCATCTGGTTTTCGGGCCATTTGATTGGATGTGACAAAATTACCTGTAACACCCAAGTTTCCCTCAAAGGGGGCATGGGGAAAATGTTTCCTTGGGCATCCCCACATCCACCATACGTGAAAATGCGAGGGACACGCTCCCCATCCTAGGGCATGCATCCCCATGGAACACTAGAAAAAATAATTTGAAAATGAAAGCTAATGAGAAAGTTTAAGCAAACATGCAAGTACCTGGTAATTTTTGTTGAATATACCAACTTCTCTTATTAGTGTATTAGAATAATATAGTCATGTAGAATTATTAATCATGTGATTTGAAATGGATCACTATACAAATTGTCATCTGGTTTGGTTCATTCTAAGTGGAAAAATTAGAGCCACGACTAAAAATAATTTGAAAATGAAAACTAATGAGAAAGTTTAAGCAAACATGCAAGTACCTGGTTATTTTTGTTGAATATACCAACTTCTCTTATTAGTGTATTAGAATAATATAGTCATGTAGAATTATTAATCATGTGATTTGAAATGGATCACTATACAAATTGTCATCTGGTTTGGTTCATTCTAAGTGGAAAAATTAGAGCCACGACTTGTAGGCTTGTTATCTTCCAAACTCTCACTTACATGTGTAGAGGTACCAAGCACGAAGTGAACCCAGAGGCAACTTAGAGTAGCTACCCATTATCACCTCAATAACTCTGTCTCTCACACTAGGTTGGCTCTTCTCCAACGCAAGGGAGGTATCCCTAAGTAGGATTGTTAAGGCTATGACAAGGAGGCTCAAGGTGTATGTGCAGAGATAGCTTAGCAAATCATTTCTTTGTAGCATAGACAATAAATGGGGTGATGGAGGACAAGGGACTAGTGCCTATCCAATATAGAGCAAATGGAGTCAACATGCCACACCAAGGCAACAATTTGTAAATGATTAAAACAAACAGAGATATACAACAATAAGCCTTAATGTATTGTTAAATAATGAAGAAAAATACTTGGAGAGGTGCTAAAGGGGCCACACTCAAACTATACTATGAGAATGTGTCCTATAATGAGGTATTAAACTAGAAATAACCCTTTGATAGAAGCAAGCTAATGCTTTTAATCACAAACAACAAAGGGAAGAGGGAAAATCCTCACAAATTCCTTCCAACGTTGTACATATACCCTTTCATCAATGGCCACTCAAGCATGTTTCTGGAAAGTGATTCCTAACATACATCAACAACAATAAGAGATGACAAATATTATTTCACATATAAAAGAAATAACCCAATAATCTTTGAAAGCATTCCAAAGGATTTTCAACAAAACTCCAAGAGAAGAGCTCCTCACAAATCCTATCATGATCTTAAATGGAGAGAGAAAACCCTTGTATTTATTTGAACTAGACTAGTTTTACAATGAACAAGCAATTGTCTTCCTAGAACCGTTAGTACTTGTTGAATTTCCACAACACTCAAGAATTTGATTTGGGTCTTAGAATCTTAAACACAAGCACACTCAAATGCCACAACATATCTACTTTAACTAGTACACAATACACAATTTTTAACTTTTCAACCCAACTTCGTTATATTAAAAATCTTTAATACAACAGTCTAGGGCTCACGTACTAGGGATCATGGCCCTTTTACAATCTACCCTAATACTAGACAACTAGAGCTTGGTATCAACAATCTATGATAACCAATCTACCCTGAACAAAGTACAACTAACCTACTTGCTGATGTAGCGTGCTCCCTTAGCTCCTTTCAGTGCACGTACCCTAAACACATATGTCGGTCCTTTGCCTTCCCTTTTTGCAGCTCCTCAATCTGCCTCTATCAATCAACACGGCTCCTTTAGGTCACTGAACTTAGGCCCAAACAACTTTTCCCTCTCGCTACTCCTTAGTCCATCAAGGACGTCAACACATAGGGTCTTCCACAATGCTGCCCACTTTTGCCTCCTTGCTGCTACACTGATGAAAAACCTACAGCAATGGAGGTTGCCCACTTTTCACTGAATATGACCTCTGCAATCACACTAAACTAGGGTTGAACAATAAGCCCTCTTGGTTGCCCTTTTCTCCTTCAAAGGATCAACCTCTAGGCTCCAATAACTCTCCCTCTCCTATCAGCCTTGTAGTTCTTCACAAGGACTAAACTTAGGGCACAATAGGGCAACTATCAACAACCCTCCAACACATACTTAAGTTGCCCAACAACTATCCCAATTGGGACACCATCAGCCTAGCAATTAACATCAACTTAGAAGACACATACCTCTACTCTAGACGTTATCTTCTATCCTCCAAATAACTCAGCCTGTGCACTTTCCTTCTGCAATTTCGGCCCTTTAGTTAGGGAATCCTATGGCAGCTATAGGACTACTCTTTCCTTAGCCAAATATCCCTTCCAGACCTGTACAATTCCCTTGCTTGAGAACCTACCTTTTGTGTTGTTCCTCTAGGTGTCTCGGCCCTTAACTTTAGGTCTGCTCCAAGTCAAAATGATGCCTGTATTTGCTCCTAATAGGACTCAACCCTTCCTGAACCAAACATAGATAATGCAACCCCTATCACAGAGAATTACCAACCTCAATCATGCACAAAATCTTTGCCTTTAAGCCTCAGCCATCATCTGAGCTAACTCGGTCACCCAAAAACACAAGACTACCAAACTCGACCTCCTTTCATTTCAGAGATGCTCCTAAGGGACTGCGATTGCCTTTAGATGTCTTCCTCTATGATGAATTCCACTTATGATGGATGTGTCTGAAATGGATTGCCTCCCTTCTTATTTATATGTGCTCTAGGTGGAACATTACCCTCCAAAAGACACCTTAACAAGTGAAGTCAACCTGTACATTATGTTTTTAGCCCTCTACATATAAAAAAAAAAATCCTATGTTTGAGCAAACCCTCCATGGTTGCCTTAGTTGCCCCTTGCTCCACTAAGGGTGCCACACATGCAACAATGGCCAAACCTCCAAAAACATGCTTGGTTTCGTGCCCACAACTTTGGGTGCAAAGCCCACAGCTTGGGTACTTAGTCGTCAAAGAGATTTTGTGGTGCCAACTCACACAAGCCCAATACCCAGGGTTGTGGAGTACCTCCCAAGCTACAAAACTCAACACTCCCTCTTAGCGAGGGAGGTACTTCCACCACTAGGAAGTATCTTGTCATCATCATCATTGTTGGCGACACTAGTCCAACTCTTAGCGCTCACTACTCCATAGTCCAGCATACCCTGTAGAATGAACTATGCCCTTGCCAGTAATGTCTTTACCACGAGAAGCCTCCTATTGCTTCTTCTCCTGAAATGCTTTTAGGAAATACCACGGTTCCTTCTTGCCAGTTATAGAAGTAACCTTACTCCCACGTGCTCTTCTTGGGCCGCACATTCTCCCTCTAAACCTGCAAACTCTTGCTATAACTTGGCTCCCTTTGAGCCTCAGAACCCTGCACCTGCTTCTGCTTCTCATGATCTACAAGCTTGCCTGTCAACCGGTACAGACCATGCTCCCTAACTCCAATGGCCACTCTAGTAGAGTTAGAGTCTTTGGGCTTGAGCTTCGCTTTCCCATACTGGAAAATCACATCAAACCCCTTTTACTCGATCATTGAAACAAACAACGTGTTATATTTGAGCTTTGGTACAAACAATACATCTTGAACTCACATCAACTGACCTAGCTCCATCCTGAATGGCACAATACCAGAACCTCTGATCTCTTTCTGACTCTTGTCAACTACCGTCATGTGCAACTTCGAGTCCCACTCAGTCAGAGTCTCGAACACATCATGTGAACCTGCCATATGTTTTGACGCACCACTATCCACATACCATGCAGTCTCATCGATGGCACCCTTGGAGAAATGAGATACCAGAGCAAAATATTCACTCTCCAATTGTCTTGAGATATCATCCAACTTAAAAGAGGTAGCAACACCTACTATCTCCTTTCCCTTCTTCTCATCATCTCCCTTCTTCTTCTTCAAACACTTCGTCAAATAATGACCATACTCGCACAATTGAAACACTTCAGCTTACTCAAGTCCTTCTTCGGCTTTCTCTTCACTCTCAATGCAAGATCCACATTATCATCAAAAGACAACTTCTTCGTATGAAGGTCCTTGTCTCACAATTCCTCCTGAATGGAATTGTCCCACAAATTGTTCCAATCTAGCAACTTCTCTTTGGATACGATCCCTTTGATAAAGGGATTCCATACCTTGGTGAACCCTTTCAAAGCAATCGTCATCATCTTAGAATCCGTAACAGTCTCACCAATGGTGGCAAGCTCATCTTGAATCTGAGACAATCTCGTCAGATACGGTGCCACTGCTTCTCCATCCAACATCTTGGTGCTCTTCAACTTGTCCTTCAATACCAATAGTCGATTCTCGTTCTTGTTCTGGAATAGATCCTGAAGAGCCTTCCACATCTCATGGGCGTTGCTCTTCCTCGATAAATGAGGTATCAAATGATCCTTGACACCATCTAGGATGATTAGCTTGGCCTTTGTATCCAACTCCTCATACACCTCCAACTCCTTAGGGTCTGTTGGTTTCTTGATCTCCTTATCAACAAAGTCCCAGATCTTGTTGACCATCAAGACCAACTTGATCCTTTCCTTCCATGGACTATAGTTAGACAGCCCATCCAGCATGTCCTCATATCGCAGACCAACTGACAACTTCGCCATTGATATTAGTCCTTCAACAACAATGGAACCAACTCCCTCTCATTGGCCCTTCAAAGTAGCTTTGATACCATGTTGAATTTCCATGACACTCAAGAATCTGGTTTGGGTCTTAGAATCTCAAACACAAACACACTCAAATTCCACAACACGTCTACTTTGCATGGCGGAATAAACACAACAATGAATCAAGTAGTACACAATACACAATTTTTAACTTTTCAACCCAACTTCGTTATATTAAAAATCTTTAATACAACAATCTAGGGCTCTCGTACCAGGGATCATGGCCCTTTTACAATCTTCCCTGATACTAGATGACTAGGGATTGGTATCAACAATCTATTGTGATAATCAATCTACCTTAAACAAAGTACAACTGACCTACTTACTGATGTAGCACACTCCTCAGCTCCTTTCAGTCCACGTACCCTGAACACATCTGGCGGTCTTTTGCCTTCCCTTTCTGCAGCTCCTCAATCTGCCTCTATCAGTCAACACAGCTCTTTTAGGTCACTGAACTTAGGCCCAAACAACTCTGCCCTCTAGCTGCTCCTTAGTCCATCAAGGACATCAACACATAGGGTCTTCAACAATGCTGCCCACTTCTGCCTCTGCTACTACAATGATGACAGACCTAGGGCAATGGAGGTTGCCCACTTTCCACTGAATAGGACCTCTGTAATCACACTGAACTATTGCTCAACAATAAGCCCTCTTGGCTGCCCTTTTCTCCTTCAAAGGATCAACCTATAGGCTCCAATAACTCTGCCTCTCCTATCAGCCTTGTAGTACTTCACAAGGAATGAACTTAGGGCACAATAGGGCAACCATTAATAGCCCTCCAACCTGTACTTAAGCTGTTGAACAACTTTCCCAATCTGGACAACTTCAACCTAGCAATTATCATCAACTTGGAAGACACATACCTCTGCTCTGGATGTTATCTTCTGTCCTCTAAATAACTCAGCCTGTTCACTTTCTTTCTACAGTTTCGGCTCTCGGTTTAGGGTATCCTGTGGTAGTTACAGGACTGCTCTTTCCTTGGCCAAATATCCCTTCCAGACCTGCGCAATTTCCTTGCTTGAGACCCTGCCTTCGGTGTTGTTCCGCTCGGTGTCTCAGCCCTTAACTTTAGGTCTGCTCCAAGACAAAACAATGCCCAGATCTGCTCCTAATAGGGCTCGGCCCTTCCTGAACCAAACAAAGATAATGTGGCCCCTGTCACAGAGAATTACCAACCTCAATCATGTACAGAATCTTGCCTTTAAGCCTCAGCAATGATCTGCCTTAACTCAGTCATCCAAAAACACAAGAAGACCACCAAACTTGGCCTCCTTTCATTTCAGAAATGCCCCCAAGGGACTGCGGCTGCCTTAGATGTCTTCCTCTATGATGAATTGAACTTGTGATGGATGTGTCTCAAATGGATTGCCTCCTTTCTTATTTATAATGTGCTCTAGGTAGAACATTACCCTCCAAAAGACACCTTAACAAGTGAAGCTGACATGTACATTATGTCTCTTAGCCCTCTACATATAAACAAAAATTATTTTCCTCCATTTGAGCAAAACCTCCATGGTTGCCTTAGTTGCCCCTTGCTCCAGTAAGGGTGCCACACATGCAACAATGATCAAACCTCCAAAAACATGCTTGGTTTCGCGCCCACAACTTTGGGTGCAAATCGCACAGCTTGGGTACTTAGCCCACAAAGAGATTTTTGTGGTGCCAACTCACACAAGCCCAGTACCCAGAGCTGTGGAGTACCTCCCAAGCTACAAAACTCAACAGTTCTCTGAGGGATACAATAAAACATTACATTTCTAAGCTCCTCAACAAACTCCTTTTATATTGTTGACTTTTTCTCTCCAAGAACTGTAAAGTTTAAAACAAGGTTGGACAATTGACAGGATTTTAGGAAGCCCACCTACCATTCTGGTGCCTGAGACTCAAACCCATGAACACGCCTCTATATTTTGGAATCAGCTGTCACTTTTTTTAGATATTCACCTGATAACCACTAATTCCATTTTGGTTCTCAATCATCTAGACCCCTTCATGCTTCAATACTTCATTCAAAAGAAAACCTAAATATGTTCCTAACCTTTTTTTACTGCTCTAAAATATTCGATTCCTGTTTTCTCAATAAACTCCCTATTTCTTTATCCAGGTTTTAACTTTTAATCTTAAAGTTCTATACTTTATTTCCTTCATGGTCACTTATTTGAAGACGTGGCTATAGTTGTTAGCTTTCTTTTGTGCAATTTTAATCAGACTCATTTTGTGGGACACCTTCCTTGCCATTTCACCAGTGAAATGAAGTTAGGATGGAAATTATGTCAGACCTCCAAAACAATAATGAAGCAACAAGCATTTAGGATAAGGATGAACATAAGTATATACTAAATAAATGCAGATGTCTGTGGAAAGGATATAACTCATAGGTCCTGTAAAACTGAGAACTAACTGTTGACAGGTTGGTCATGTGATCCTGTTTGCAGCCATGCAATGACCTTGATCAGTGTATATTACTTGTGGCCTACGTTGATCCCATAATGAACGTAGAACCTTAATCTGTTGAATACATAACTGCTTCTCTCTAATATCCAGAAAAAAAAATACATTACACCAAGTTTCCAGGATGCAGGAGCAGAGATGCAGGGAGATGCACAAGCAGGGGTGCGTGAGCACCCACAAATTTGAGGAAATTTCGGGGGAACGGTGGGGATGTCTGGGTCAGGGGTTCCTGTTTCTATAAAATATAAAAATAATAATGATAAAATTCCAACAATAACAATTCATCCCATGCAAATTATCATTGTGTGATCCAATGGAAATGCTATAATCCTGTCAATCCTGAAATCCTGAGAACTCTTAAGTCTGCTGAATTCCGAATGAAATGTGAATTCTACTTTCTCCATATGAAGTTTGATTAGGTTGGAACCACTCTCAAACATCCTGAAACAATTAATGGTGATGTTCAAAATTTAAGTAATCACTTTAAGAATTTGATATTACCAAGGTCCTAGACTCCTCGAATATCTAACCTTATTTTTTTCTATCTTCATCGGTTGATAGACAAAAGAACTGGGTGGAGCACCCAGGCATCCCTCTTCTGGTGGGGGGGCACTCAAACAACCCCCTTTTGGAAAAATGTGTCCTCCACACTAGTGAAATGTTCGTCAAGTTTCCCCCAAAGGAGGGCATAGGGAAACATTTCCCCAGGCATCTCCACATCCCCAAAGGGTAAAACGTGGGCGGGCAGGCGGGGGGGGGGAGCGTGCCCCCACCCTAGGGCACGTGTCCCCATGGAATACTAGAAAAAATTAGTAAGAAAATAAAAACCAATGAGAAAGTTTGAGCAAATGTGCAAGCTCCTACTTTATTTTTGTTGGAAATACCAACTTCTCTTATAATGTATTAGAATAATATAATCATGTAGAATTATTAATCATGTGATCTGAAATAGATCACTATACAATTTGTCATCTCGTTTGGTACATTATGAGTGGAAAAATTGGAGCAATGGACTTGTAGGACCGTATTACTTTCCAAACTCTCATTTACATGTGTAGAAATCCCAAGCACAAAGTGAACACGAGGGCAACTTAGAGGGGCTACCCATTGTCACCTCAATAACTCCTCTCATTCTAGGTTGGCTCTTCTCCAACACAAGGGAGTATCCCTAAGTAGGATTGCTAAGGCTATGACAAGGAGGCTTAAGGTGACGTGCAGATATAGCTTAACAAATCATTGTTCTTGTAGCATATAAAATAAATGGGGTGGGAATCATATTAACTTACGCCACTCAAGAGTGCAGGAGTCACATAATGACCAGAGAACTTCCTTTTGTCTTTTAGACCCCAGAGGTCAATTTAATAGAATTAAGATAAATTATTCAGGGAACTTCCTCTTCCCCAATTAACTAATTCCAGGGTCCATGGATCTGCATAATTTTCTGAACAAATATTTTTTCCCTTAAGGAATCCCCTATGAAATCCTCCCTCACTCCTTATTGTCCATATACTACATCCAAAGGTGAAGGTGGCAAATATCCAAAACACATCTCAGATGGTGACTTACTAGTTGAAGTGTGGACTACTCTATTGTAGGAGTATGTGTATAAACTAGATTTTCATCCCGAGTCTTCAAATGCTGCTGATTATAACCCCTCAAAAATTATACCAAAGTCCTATTGACTACTTCGATTTGCCCATCTATTTGTGGATGGAATGCTATAGAACTCTTCAATTTTGTGTCCTTCTCCCACAATGTAATCCAAAATGCACTGAAAAATGTGGTGTGCCTTTCTGAAATGATGCTCTTTGGTATGCCAAAATGCACTCAAACCTATTCAAAGAACAAGTTTGTTGTTCGTTGCCCCCTGATGTTTTTTTTTACAGGGCATGAAGCCACACATCTTGCTAAACTATCAACCACCACGAACAAGTAGTCATGTCCCTTCCCAATTGTTGGTAAGCCTCCCAAAGTCCATGGAAATGCTTTCCCAAGGATGAGTGGGTACATGCAAGGGATGGTATAAACCCTGTTTCCTATTACTAGGCTAACTAGTATAACAAAGTATACATCATCTAATGAACCTAGTCACATCATCTTGTATCTCGAGCCAATAAACATACATTTGCAAATTGGCAACTATCTTCCCAAAACAAAGTATACATCATCTAATGAACCTAGCCACATCATCTTGTATCTCGAGCCAATAAACATACATTTGCAAATTGGCAACTATCTTCCCAAAACCAAAATGCCCAGCAACCTTGGAGTTGTGAGCCTCTCTAATCAGTGGTAGTCGCTCACCCTTAGGAACACATAACTTGTCTAGCATGTAGAGTGACCTTCTAGAGATGACGGTCAATTGTGCTATCACCATTGTCCACATAACTCTAGCCCTATTACCGTTGATACACCTCCTTGAAGTCCTCATCTTCTATATATGCCGCCTTTATATGCATCATGGTGAAAGGCTCCATGTGCATCAGAGTTCCCAAAGCTATGATTTTTTATGTAGATGGCCTTGAAAACATGTCGCCAACTTGTTTGTGCTACCCTTCTTATACTTGATCATTAAATGGAACTACTATAAAAATCCCATCCACTTGTAACACCAGACTTATTGTAACTTTGGGCCTGCAGGTACTAGTGGTTGGTGATTTGTGTGGATGACTATCTCCTTTCCCATCAAATAGCATGTACCAAGGCATAGAGCTCCTCGTCATAGGTAGGGCAATTCAAAACCACCTTATGAAACACTTTGAAATGGTAGCATACAGGGCTTCCTCCCTACATCAACATCGCTCCCATAGCATACCCACTTGCATTTCTCTCCACTTTAAAGGGTTGTTGGAAGCTTGGTAATGCAAGAATCGATGCTTGACTGATTTTCTTCTTCAACTATTCAAAGGCCTTCTATTGACCCTTTCCCCACTAGAAACTCTTGCCACTTACTAATATGGTGTGGAGAGGTGCAACTACTGTTGAAAATGAAGCTCTGAATTTTCTCAAACACTGTGTTGCCTCAACAAAAATCCTCACCTCTAAAACATTCGTAAGCACTAACCACTTCACGATGGCCTCCATCTTCGCAAGATTTATCTTAAGCTCCCCTCCACCAATAATATGGCCTAAATACACTAAAAATTGTTATGCAAACTGACACATCTTGAGATTTTGCAACAGGCGATCTCCTTCAATGTCTCTAACACCTACATCAAATACAAGATGTGTTCCTCCTAGGTAGTTTTTATACTAGTATATCATTCAAATAAACAATAACAAATTAATCCAGATATGGGCACAATATATCATTAATCTCATGAATGTAATAAGTACAATGCATAAACCAAATGGCATGACTAACTACTCATACAAACCATGTCTCGTTTTGAAGGCACTCTTACAAGTATCTTCTTCTTTGACTGGAACATGGTGATACCCTTTGCTTGTTGCAACTAGTCTAACAGATCAATAATCTTGGTCAGGGGGTACCTATTCTTGAGCATAAATTTGTTTCACACTCTTTAATCCATGCACATTTGCCATGTCCAATCCTTTTTTGGCGCAATTATGATGTGTGAGCCACATGTGAGGTATTTGGTCGAATAACACCTTGCTCTAGCAACTGTTGCAACTGCTTCTTCACATTGTTTGCTTCTAGAACGTAATACTTGTACAACCTAATGTTTGGTAATGGAGATTCTGGCAATACTTGGATCTCGTGCTCCACTTCCCTCTTTGGTGGTAGCCCTTTAGGCTCCTAGAACATGTTAGACTTTCCTGAACCCAACACTCGGTATTCAATTCCCAACAATTAATTACTGGACAAATACACAGTTGAGTTCCTAACCAAAAATATTTAGCCGAAGCAAAATTACTTAATCTGAATCACATACACAAACAGATTTATGCCTAATCAATAGTTCTTCATTAATAAATTAATCACAAAACTTACTTGGGCTCCTGTCTTGGGATAATTGCCCAACTAAGAAAATACATATCACAAAACTAATCACCAACCTCACCACACTCTCTCGAACCCAGCACATGCTCATTGAGAAGCCTCTCTCAATCTTGTGTTGTTGTTGTGTCTTAGCTCCTCATTTTGGGCTCAATTTATAACTTCCTAAGCTAAGATTGATGGTCAAAATTAGCTCGTCAAGTTAACTAAAGGTAAGAGACTTTACTTTAGTTAACAATTCTATCTTTAGCTTTCTCTACTTTAACTCAAGTACAAGTCATAAATTTAGCTTGCTTTACATGCACATCTCATGCATGTCACATGCAACTCATTGGCATATGTACAACTCACTTGCACACTTAGCATGCTGCATGCAACCTCCCTAAAGAGGCAAAGCAAGGTCCTTCTATTGTTGAATTTAAGCTTTTGTGATCCATATCAAGTTTTTGAAAGATTTCTTTGGCTGAGATCACATTACAATACTTTTATCGATGCGTTTCTAACCAACGAGTGTGGTCCTTCTAGTCAAAACACAATATTAGACTTACTTTTTGAGCTACAAAACTCAACAGAATGTGAAATTCCCACAAATGCACCAACTGGAGTTTAATCTTCTAACTATTAGCAGTTTATTTGTTTATGGCAAATAACGATTAAATCACTGATGCATCTTTCACAATAAAAACACTTGAATTATAAAATAGGAACTGAGAAATAGATGCACACACACAATAAAAATGACACCAATATTTTTGGACTGAACGTACCCAAAAAAACTCCAAAGGGAAAACCAGTTCAACAAATGAGAATTTACTTTATTATGCAACAATTTGAGAATCATTACAACTAGATGCCCAACTGGCTATCCTCTGGCAAAGTATATTGGAAATTCCAAATCTCCTTTGCAAATCAATTCAGCCTCCTTTAGCCTACTCGCACCCCACACACTACTGCCACTGAGCAATTCATACAGCCCTAGATCTACCTCCAACTAGGTTGTCTAGCCTTCCTCTGCCTCAAATGCATTCGCTTTGCCTTCCAGACACTGATCTTGCCTTTAGCAACTGAACAAACCCCCTTTTGGCAACTCGCATTGCTCAAATCGACCTCTTCTACAGTAAATTCAACCTCCTCTTTTACTACCTCCTAACACTAGAAAACCGAGGAAGATCTCCTCTGGATCTCTACTCCCAAATATTTGTTGCTCCCTCTCTTTGATGCTCTTTCCCTTGCTCGAACTATGCCCTCACTAAATACTGCGAACTAGGTAAGCTCGATCTAACTTGCCCACAATGATCACACTGATGTTATCTCCAAGCCCTTTGACCTACTCTTATAACCTCTCGTTAGAGTCTCAACGACCGCAATTTAATCTCCATCGACGACTAAGATCAATTAGACTTCATCAATATTAGTCTCTAGAGAAATCTCAAACATCCTCAATTAATTAACTTTAATTTACCACCTTTCCTAAGTTAAACTTCGGAAATATTTTAATTATGGAAAATTAATTTAATTTAAGGTGTTTCCCAAGCTTATCTCGTGAAACCTTTTCTGGGTTTTGGAGATCTTGTGTTCCTTAGCCTCTTAGCATCATCTAAGACTATAACACATGTCTGATGCTACCATATCCATCAAAAAATAACACAAAACACTCCCTTGTATGTTTGTAGCAACTCTTCTGGTTGTTGTCTATGTTCCTTAGTGTATCCCTCCCTGGATACCTTTGCTCTCATTAGCTCTTCTATAGATTGATTTTGACTTAACAATAATAAAACACACTTCTTGCTAGAACTAATCAATTTCTTAGGTTGCTTGGAGCTTACGACTAAAATCTTGGGCTTGCACTTATGCATGTTAGTGATGAAGGATTTTCCGTCCTTGATGAGGTGATATCAGTTGACTCTTTGCGTGAAGATTGCATCCCATATATACATTTAAGAACTCCCAAACACAACTCTACATACATCCAGTGGAACTACATCCAATTCTACTTCATCAATAAAATCAACATTGATAGCAAATTTTATTTTACACTATTTGGTTACATTTATCGTTTGCTTCCTTGTTAACCCATCTCATATGAGCTAGGAAGGTCGTGGCCCCCTAGTCTAAGTTTGACCAGATTTGTCCGTTATGAAGTTCACCTATAATCTTGAGTCAAACAGAGCATCAATTTTTGTGTTCTTGACATGTATCTTTATAAGGAAGAGTTTGGTCATATCCTTCTCTTCTAGATGTAGAAGTCTACTCAGATTCACCCCCCTCTTCATTAATGTGCAAACAATCTTCTCATTCATGTCTGAGATGCATTCCACCTAATTGCTCAAATTTGTGGCTATGACATTTTTCTTCTTTGCATCCTTCTTATGATTCTCCAGGTCGAGCTCTCGATGCAATTTCCAACACTTCTATTCTATGTGACCATCAATGTTGCAATGGCCGCAATGGTTGTTAGGATCTTTGCACTGGTGTGTTGTGGTTGTTGACTCCTTGTCCTTCCCCCTTTCCACTTTTTCTTCCCCTCCTTGGAAGCTTCTCGGTCTTCCTTCTGCATTGAACCTGTCAGGCCAGGAGGCAACTCCTAAAATGAGAATCTATTTATTCATTTGGGTTGTTCATAGTTATATACATGAGGGAGTGACTCGAGTTTCATCTCCTGATGACTCTTCATTTTCCCTTATTTATTATTTACACTATTTACAATTGTTCACCCAATCCCTATGATTAGGTGTCAACATTCCCCCCTCCCAAAAAATCTGAAGGGATGTTGGTGAGTCCAAGCATCGTTCTGAATCTTTCAAGCTTTTCTCTTTCAAGCGCTTTGGTGAAGATGTCTGCAATCTGCTCATTAGTGGAACAATGGTGAAGATGGATTGTTTTGGCCTCAACATGATATCAAATCAGATGATATTTTGTATTGATGTGCTTCGTTCGATCATGGAACTTTGGGTTCTTAGCCAAGTTTATTGCAGAGATGTTGTCAATCATGAGTGGAGTCGAATGTACTTGTTTTACATGCAAATCTTCTAGAATTTCCTTGGGCCACACAATTTCTTTTGTTGCCTCGGCTGCTACCACATATTCTGCCTCTATTGTGGAATCTGTTGGAACTAATTGTTTGCGTGATCTCCATGAGATAGCTCTTGATCTAAGACTCATAGCATAAACAGAAGTAAATACCCCAGTTTCTTTGTCTCCATCCAAGTCTAAATCAGAGTATCCAATCAAGCTGAAGTCGCCCACCTATGTAAACTTGGAGTCCAAAGTCTTGAGTTCCCTTCAAGTACATTAGAACTCTTTTTGCAACAGACCAATGTCCCTCACAAGGCTTTTGCATAAACCTGGAGAGGATTCCAACAACAAACGAAATGTTTGGTCTAGTAGTAGTCGAGTAGTTGAGACTTCCTACAAGTTGTCTATACCTTGTTGCATCCTCAAACTCTTTTCCTTCAATGGATGTGAGCTTTCAGTTTTGTTCCATTGGAGTAGTTAGAGGATTGCATTCAGTCATGCCAAACTTGTTCAACAGATCTCCAATGTACTTCTTTTGAGAAAGGAATATAGACTTCAGGCGTTGAGTTACTTCAATACCAAGATAGTAATGAACATAGCCCAAATCAGTCATTTCAAAACCTTTCCTTAATTCCTTCTTTATGGATGCAATGTAGCTCTCATTGTTCCCTATCATCAAAAGATCATCTACATATACCACAAGATATACAACCGTTTTTCCAACTTTCTTGACAAACAAAGTTGCATCATCAAGATCATAATGTTTGAAATTGAGTTTCAGATGATGCTTAGTTCATTTTTCATACTAGGCTCGCGATGTTTGCTTGAGGCCATACAAGGATTTCACAAGTTTGCATACTTTATGTTCATGTCCTTTCACAGCAAATCCTTCAGGGTGGGACATAAAAACATTCTCTTTTAGATCTCCAAAAGCAGTTTTTACATCCATTTGATGAACTTTCCAACCGTTCTGAGCTACTAGGGCCAGTGTTTTACAAACCGGCCGTTTCGAAACCGAAACGGCCGAGTCGAACCGAGTTGATTGCTGGAGGAGTGACCCGGCCAAGTAACCGGTCCGGTTGACCGAGTCACACATGACTCGGTCAACCCGGCCGGATCCAATTTGACTCAGTCATAAACTGCTCTGTCATAAACCTTGCCTCCTGTTTTATAAACTGCTCTGTCATACCCATACTTGTGACTGCAATTACAGTGTCATTTGATAATTTATCTTCCAAAATTTGGTGTGTTTTGGAAAGGCACTGTATTATGAGGATTCGAATTTGATGTGAACCATTGTCCTACATTGATCATCATCTTTTGCAGCTTTACCTGCCTTGTGTTCGATCTTAGTAAGTTAGAAACAAAACTTTGCAATTAATTTAACTATTTGGCATGATGTGAAGTTGATGTGTGTTGCAAAGCTTGATGATCTATATATAGCATGAACTCCTTAGCCATCAAGTATTGCCTTTGATGACATAGATATTGTATAATTGTATATAATTCTTGATTGGAAATTCTCTATTTAATTTTTTCTTGATTAAACTTTTCATGGTGGTATGCACTGGAATGTCCTTCTTGGCTAACTAGTGCCCCAAGAACCAAACTTGATCATCAGATTCAACCTTGAAAAGTTTGTTACCATCTGTAATGGCTAAAACTGTAGCTTCCATTAGTCATCTTTTAAGAGATTGGAAATCCTCTTCAGCTACCTTGGATCTTAAAACCTATTGTCTGCTGTCATCAAAATATTCATAGGTGCTACAATCTTACTAAATGTTCGGATGAACTTTTGATAAAGTTCACAGGTCTATGAAATTGCCATATTTGTGTTGCATTATCTGGAGTTGGCCACTCCCAAAATAGTGTTCACATTTCCTCGGTCCATTTCAATATATTTTTTGAAATTATGTGGCCAAGATATACCATTTTTCATTGTGAAACATGCCCCCCTTCAAATTCACAAGTATTGCTGCTCTTAAACAAATCTCGAGTTTTCAGTATAAACTTTGCTCTTTCAGACAGATATTCCGAGGTCATTTTAAGGTTATGAGTCCTGGCTTACTTCATCAAGATTCAACAGTCCTTCATTCTAAGATAGGGGGCAGTAAAGGTTTATGTTTCATCATTGTTGTAGCACTCTGGAAGGTGCTTCATTGCTATATCTGAGCAGCTATAAGACGCATACCAGTAAGCCTCCTTGGGCAGAGGTTGAGATATTTTCAAGGTCATAGAGCTGACCTAAGACATCTAGCTCTGAGCCTCACTGCTCGCAGCATATTTGTTGATACATCCTTTCGGCACCAGTGCAGCAGTGTAAGATTGAAAGCAGCTTGGCATAATTGATTTAGCAACTGCGCCATGAGCTCCCTATTGCATATTCATTCGTGAGCATTGCAGTGTTTGTGTCGAGGGCAACAGTGGTTGTTGTATAGTTTAGTGACAATGTCAAGATTGACAGTCAAGGTTTAATGTACAAATTGAACAGAAGCAAAGAGCCTACTTTGATCATATGTTGTCTTCCATCTATATTATAATGCTGTGTGTTTGGAAACATGAATGAAAATCTTTAAAATTATGTTTAAAATATTTAAAATTATGTTTTTTAATAAAAAAAATAAATATTTAATGTATTTTTTACAACGACCGAGTCATTGAAATCGAGCCGGCCGAGTCATTACCGTTCCGGAGTCGGAGTCGGAGTCGATCCTCGGCCGAGTCGGAGTCTTAAAACATTGACTAGGGCAAAGAGTGTCCGGATGGTAGCTCATTTCGCTGTGGGGGAAAAAGTCTCCTCATAATCGACCCCTTCCATTTGTGCAAAACCTTTTGCCACAAGCCTGGCTTTGTGCTTGTCAAGTGATCCATCAGCTTTATACTTGTTCTTGTAGACCCACTTGCAACCAATTGGTTTAGTTCCCAATGGAGGATCAACCAGCTTCCAAGTGCCATTCTTTATCAAGGCATCATACACCTTTTGCATCACTTTTTTTCATTCATCATGAGAAGTGACTTCTTTGAAGGAAGTTGGTTCAAAATCTGTAGACAAGTTCAATTCACAATCATAAGAAACATCCATATCAACAGGTGAATCAGAGTCATCTACATCACCTCCATTTTGTTGGGTTGAATTTCTTGTTCTTGTCTTTCCAACCTCATCAAGATGAACACTTTCAAGTGTCTTTGTCAGCCACTTTGGGGGACCTTTCTGAGATGGTCCAGGCTGCTCGGTTGATTGAGTTGGGACTGAATCAAGATTGAGTCTCCCAATTCTGTCAATCACATCACTCAAAGTATCATCAGTGATTGGAGTTTCGTGTGGGGGAGAGAGTGCTTCAGAAGAAGATTCCACAAGTTGATCCAAATAGCAACGCCCCTTCAAGATGTGGAATTTGATTATCAAATTCTTGAAATGATTTTTCATTCACAAATCTATCCAAGCGATCAAGTTGCCACTCAACAACATTGTCAGCTTCAGATGATTCAAGAAAGATTACATCTCTAGATACAACAAATTTTTTATTGATTTCATCATAGAAACGATATGCTTTGGAGGTGTTTGAATACCCTAAGAAGATACACTTACAACTCCTTGCACCAAGTTTGTTTCTATGTACCTTTGGTATCAAGGCATAACAAGTGGAACCAAAGACCCTGAGATGCTTTACCGAAGGAATGTGCCCATACCACATTTCATAAGGAGTCTTGTTTCTAAGAGCATTAGATGGACATCTATTCTTTACATATACAACATATAGAACTGCATCAGCCCAAAACATCAATTTTACATTCTTGAAAAACATCATGGAGCGCACCATATTTAAGATTGTCCTATTCATTCTTTTAGCTACTCCGTTCTATTAGGGATTATAAGGCACAGTTGTTTGACGTTTGATCCCATGTTGGCGAAGATAGTTTTCAAATTCATTTGAAGTGTATTCTTTTCCATTATCAATGCGAATAGAGCCAATATGAGATCGTGCATCATTTTCAATACATGTATGAAAGTTCTTGAATGTTTGAAAAGCATCAGATTTGTTCTTCAATAAATGAACCCAAACATTCTGGTGTAGTCATCAATAAATGTCATCATATATTTATTTCCATTTGCAGAAGGAACAGGCGTTGGACCACATAAATCTGAATGAATGAGTTCCAGTTTTTTATGTGCTTTGGAATGTGAATCATTAAAAGATTGTTTGCTATGTTTTCCTATAATACAAGCATCACATTGCTTAAGTTGCCTAGGAATTGTAGGTAGACCAGTAACACCATTTTTCTTCAACAAACAAAGGTTGTCATAGTTCAAGTGTCCAAATCTAGCATGCCATAATAAACTTGATGGAAATGTACCTTCATCATAATGAGAATTGTATGAGAAATTTTGTGAACGAGCAGAGGTACCTTGCAGCATGAGAAGCCTTTCTTCTTCTATCCCCGTCTTGACAAGTGAGTGATTTGATGCTTTTCTCACCTCAACCTTGCCATCAAACATATGAATGGAGTGTCCTTGCTGGTGGATGTGGACCAAAGACAACAAGTTTCTCCTCAGCTGTGGGAGATATAAAACATCATGCAAAAGAAAGTCTGGAAGACCAGGCAATTTGAGCCTAATTGTGCCAAGACCTGATGGCTTGAGTTTTGATTTGTCTGCAAAGTATACTGCTCCATCAACAATGTCAGTAAATTCTTCAAAAAAATCTCTTCTAAAAGTCATGTGGCAAGTTGCTCCTGAATCAAGCAACCAATCATTTTTCCAAGAAGCAAGTGAAGCATTAAATAAGTCTTCATTTACTCCAATATTACAATGTGCCACAACATAGTGAGCAGATTCAGGTGCTTTACCTTTCTCTTTGTCATTAGTTTTACCTTTAGGTTGATTTCTTTCCTACTCAGTTTTGTCCCAAGGCAACTTGCATGTGGATACATCATGTGATCCATCTCTATTGCAATGTATGCAATGCAAATCTATTAAGTTATGGTATGTTCTATGCTTAGTGCAATTTACTTCAATTTCTTCTTATTAGCCCAATGTCAATTTCATTGTTTAGCAATCACATTAACATAAAGTAAAATGTTGATAGAACATAAATAAATCGACAAAAGCCAAGCCAAGACAAGAAACACCAGATGTGGCAGCTAGCCAAGGACAAACCCTAATGTGGGGAAACCCTTTGATCAATTCTTCTATAATCTTCAATAATTCAGCAGAGAGAGAGAAATAGTACAAATATACAATTCTGTAATTTTATGACAGCAACAGCAAAGTCAAAGCTGGTCAAACAAGTCAGAATTGACCTCCAATCAGCGTGGTCAATATCTCAATCAACTCGGCCTCCAATAACAAGAAGAGGCAGCCCAAAAACTGATTGAAAAACTCAGTTAAACGAAGGTCAATAGAAATCAACCTGCAAGGCTGCAGCCAGCAATTAGGGCAGTCAACACTGGTCAAACCTAAGGTCAGATTACCTAGGTTTGTGTGCCAAAATCTGTGCCCTGCCTAGGAGAGACAACCACACCAAAACCACAGTCCAAGAAAGGTCCACGCTGGTCAACGCCGGTCAAAAAGACTTTCTGCAGCCCTAGTAAATTCAATCAACGCAGCTGACACAGTCCTGCGTTGTCCTCCTTTCTGCATCCTCCTCCTTCCCACGTGAGAGAGATGCTCCTCCTTGTGTGTACCCAATCAAATAAGGAGAGAGAGAAGAATGTGAGATGAGATGAGTGAATAGTGCCACAAGGTATCATCTATTTATATGAATCATTGAGGATCTATGCCACACATTTAATTGTTGGCCGACCTTGACAAATTGTCAAATAAATTCATATCTCCATAAATACATGTCAAAATCAGATGATCGTTAAATCAATCCTACACCTCTTGACGAGAGGAATCCAAGAAAAATATCAGTTGCGATAAATAAGATGACCCACATGGAGTTTGGCCCTAGTTGCCAATTTTAACACTCCCTCTCAACTAGGGAGAACTCCATCTGTTAATCCAATTGATCATCGATACTATCTCTGCCATCAAATGCACTGCTCGGCTCTGCTCTGCTCTGTTGAACTATGAAGAAGAAGAAATGATTGAGGACGTATCATACCATCCTCTATTGACTCGAAGTCAGTCCCAGAGAGTGTGTCACACCACTCTTACTGATCCCAAATCAGTGCCAAAAGAGAGTGAGCTATATCACTCTTACTGACCCGAAGTCAGTTCCAATTGATCCCAGATCAATGTAGGTCATCCTAGCATAGGGAGTATGGTAAATACAACGATGCGTCCATTGATAGTACTACTATGGTCCCTAACCCCATTTGTCTACTCATTGGGCAAATGAGAGGTACTATCAAGAAAACAAGCAATTAGGACCTCCCAAGGGGCTTCTTCAGAATTTCGGCAACTTCTCAGCTGTACCGATATGATGGAGCCTTATTGCTCCTCGTTGTACCATATCCTAGATAAAGTGGTACCTAATATCGATATGTTTGGAGCAATCATGAAATACGGGCTTCTCTGATAAACGAATCCCACTCTGGTTGTCACAAAGAATCACGGTAGTATCCAATGTATATCCAAACAGCTAACTGAAGAGTTTCCGCAACTAGACAACCTCACAAGAGGACATACTCGCAGCAATGTACTCTGCCTCAGCGATGCTCAAAGCCACCAACTTCTGCTTCCTGCTCATCCAAGATATCGAGGCAGATCCCAAGGAGAAGCAGTACCCAAAAGTGCTCGTTCGGTCCACCACACTGCCTACCCAATCAGCATCGGTATATCCATGTAGTCTCACGTCTCTGGCAATGTATCTCAACCCATGAGTGATTGTGCCCCGAAGATATCTCAAAAGATTCTTGGCACCAATCCAATGTGAGTGGTGAGGCTCAACCATATGTTGGCTCAACGTGTTGACTGCAAAACACGGACCGGAGTTCACCAAGAACATCAATGCTCTTATGAGTTGAAGATACTTGGTAGCATTTCCCAAAGCAAGTCCGGCAGCACTACTGCTTAACTTCTTGAAGTCAAGTTCCATCGGGGTAGTCACAGGCTTGCAGTCACAGGCTTGCAGTCCACCATACCGAATCTCTCCAATATCTTTGCCACATATTTTCCTTGAGATAGGAAAATCTCCCCTGGTTTCTGCCAGACTTCCAGGCCTAGGAAATAGTGCATCAGTCCTAGGTCCTTCATCTTAAATTCGGAAGCCAACTCCCTCTTACATTTTTGAATGTGAGAGTCTGCACCTGTCAGAAAGAGGTCGTCAACATATAGCACCAGTATGAGAGGCTTATCATCTTCAACCTTAAAGTAAAGGTTCGGATCGGCTTCACTCCTAGTGAATCCCAGCTTCATCAAATAGCTATCAATCCTCTCATACCAAGCTCGGGGTGCTTGCTTCAGCCCATAGAGAGCTTTCTTCAACCTGCATACGTGAGATTCTCGATTATGAATCTCAAACCCCTCGGGTTGTTCCACATAGACTTCCTCTTTAATCGAACCATGCAAGAACGCGGTCTTGACATCCATCTAATGTAGGTTCCATCCTTGCGAAGCAGCAAGGGCTATGATCGAGCGGATGGTGGTGTATCGGGCAACAAGTGCAAATATCTCATCATAATCTACACCTTCCTTTTGAGAGAAGCCTCGAGCAACAAAGCGAGCCTTATATTTTTCAGCACTCCCATTAGCTCCATGCTTGATTTTGTAAAGCCACTTCGAGGTGACAATTGTTTTGTCCTGGGGTTTGGGTACCACATCCCAGATATCATTCTTCATGATGGACTCGTATTCTTCATTCATAGCATCCTTCCATACTTGATGTTTCATTGCTTCTTCGAATGATGAAGGCTCATTTTGAATGATGGTGCTCATAATGGTCAAGTATCCCTGATACCTGGTTGGCTTCTTACTTTCACGGAAAGTCCCTCTGGGTGCAATATGTCTCTCGACATCTTCAAGAGTCCCCCTAAGCCATGAGGGCCTCTTCCTAGAAGAGGAAGGCTCTTGCGGAGGGGGATCAATAGGATCCATAGGTTCTTCCACATCGGGCATCGTCTCATCTTCCTTCTCATCCAACTTCCTGGTGTCAGCTTCTTTATCTTTCCTAAGAATAGGAAGATTGTCAACCTTGCTAAGAGCCATATCTTTGTCAAAGGTGACATCATGACTTATTTCAATTTCCCTTTGACCAGCCACATGGATTCTATAGCCCTTAGAAGTTTCATTATAGCCCACAAAGATTCCCTTCTTACCAGATGCACCCAATTTGCTTATTTTCTCTTTCAGCACATGAAAATATACGGGACTTTCAAAAATTCTAAAATGAGAGAAATTAGGTTTCTTACCAGTGAACATTTCTTCGAGAGTCTTGGAATCCAATGCTTGATGAGGGCATTAGTTTTGAACATATACAGCGGCATTCGCAACTTCGGCCCATAGAAACTTTGGAAGCCTTTGATCATGGAGCATGGAACGAACAACTTCCAAAATCGTACGGTTCTTCCTTTCAGCCACACCATTTTGCTCAGGAGTGTATGGTGTTGTGGTCTCCCTCTTAATGCCAGCTTCTTTGCAAAAGTCATGGAACTCATTGGATTCATACTCGGTCCCATTATCAGTCCTTAAAATCTTGATTCTCTTCTCGGTTTGATTCTCGATCAAGGCTTTGAAGTGACGGAACCAGGAGAACACTTCATCCTTCTTTTTCAAGAAGTATATCCAAGTCTTGCGCAAATAATCATCTGTAAAAGTGAAATAATATAGATATCCTCCCAAAGAGTTCACAGGCATCATACCAGATATGTCGGAGTGAACCAACCGCAAAATGTCAAAGGTCTTGCTATGGCTTGAGGGGAATGGTCCCCTTTTGAGCTTTCCTTCAGCACATCTCGGACATACACCTTCATGCTCTACTTTGAACTCGGGCATCCCTGTCACCATCTGTCTCACATCGGGTAGACCCTTATAATGAAGGTGGGCAAATCTTCAGTGCCATAGTTCAGACTGTAGAGATGTGTCGCAAGACATGACTCCCAACAGACTTCCTCCAACCTGATATAAAGAGTCAACCTAGAACCCAAGAGTGAAATTATCTTTAAAAAAAAATCCACACACATACCTTGCCATCGATGAAGGCTACCTTGTAGCCTTTGTCTTCCATTGCCAAAATGGACACCAGGGTCTTCTTAAAATCAAGTACATATAGGACTTCTTGCAAATGAATTGTGTTACCCTGATTTAATTGAAGAGTAACATTCCCTACACTCTTTACGGGATAGGTGGAATTGTCTCCAAGAACAATCTCCAAGCTTGTCTCCTTCTTTATCAGATTAGAGAGAGCTTCCTTGTAGCCAGTGAAGTGCCTTGAGGCACCACTATCAATAAGCCAATTGCCTAGCGAGTCAAAAGGAGAGGTAGTGGAGAGGGCCAATATCAAATAATACTCATCTTACGAGTTTCTTGCTTTCCTGGAGGGTTGACCACTTCCTTGATTTCACGCATTCCTCTTTCCTTTGCCATTGAACCTGTCATTCCTTTGATTGTGGTTGGAGTTGCTCCTGGAGTGATTTTGATCATCATCATGTGATGTGTCCTTTCTATTTGGACAATCCCTCGCATAGTGGCCAAATTTATTGCAAACGAAGCATCTTCCCTTCCTTCCACCCTTCGATTTGGACTTTCCTTTGAATTGACCTTTAGACCCTTAATTATTTCTCCATTTGCCATGAGAGGAGAAAGCGGTGGGGTTGACTTTGCTTGAAGGCATTTCTTGCTCCACCATCCTTGTCTCTTCTTGAATGCATCTCAACATCAATTCTTCAAATCCTGGAATTCAATCATTGTTGAGAAGAGTGGTTCTAAATATATACCATTCCAATGGGAGCCCTCCAAGGGTAGTGAGAGTTAGTTCCCTGTCAGGAATGACTTCTCCAATCGATAGGAGATCATTCTTGATCTCAGTGATCCTAAAGAAGTAGGATTGAATACCTTCGTCCTTGCCCTTCTTAATATCCTTCAACTTATTTTTGAGGAACAAAAACTTGATTTGCATTGGTAACTTTAAACAAGCTTACCAGTCTATCGTAGATCTCCTTGGAGGTGTTCAACTTGAAAATGTAGGCCACCAGGCGCTTGTCAATAGAGTCCGGATGATCTTCTTTGCTTTGACTTCACCCTTAGTCTACTTGTTCCTTACAGCAACCGATGCATTTGATGCAGGGTCAATAATTCTGCCTCTCACATAGTCCAACACTTCCTGCTCTTCCAATGTCAGATCGAAAGACATCTTCCATCTATGATAGTCAGACTTCTCATGGAACTTGTCTTAGGTGGAAAGTGTGATGAGGAACCCATGAAATCGTAAGACTTTTTCCAACAATCTTCGGTGATTGCTCTTGCTCTTGCTTGGGCTTTGTCTTCACCTCACCTCTAATACCATGTTAAGTTATGGTATGTTCTATGCTTAGTGCAAATTACTTCAATTTCTTTTTATTAGCCCAATGTCAATTTCACTATTTAGCAATCACATTAACATAAAGTAAAATGTTGATAGAACATAAATAAATCGACAGAAGACAAGCCAAGTCAAGAGGCACCAGATGTGGCGGCTAGCCAGGGAAAAACCCTAATGTAGGGAAACCCTTTGATCAATTCTTCTATAATCTTCAATAATTCAACAGAGAGAGAGAAATAGTACAAATATACAATTCTATAATTTTATGACAGCAGCAGCAAAACCCTAACCAACAAAGTCAAAGATGGTCAAACAAGTCACAATTGTGCTCCAATCAGCTTGGTCAATATCCCAGTCAACTCGACCTCCAACAACAAGAAGAGGCAGCCCAAAAACAGTTCGAAAAACTCAGTCAAAATAAGGTCAACAGAAGTCAACTTGCAGCCAGCAATTACGGCAGTCAACGCTAGTCAAACCTGAGGTCATATTGCCTTGGTTTGTGTGCCAAAATTTGTGGCCTGTCTAGGAGAGATAGCCACACCAAAACTGCAGTCCAAGAAAGGTCCACGCTAGTGAAAGAGACTTTTTGTAGCCCTGGTCAAACTCGGTCAACAAAGCTAAAACAGTGTTGCATCCTTCTTCCCACGTAAGAGAGATGCTCCTCCTTGTGTGTACACAATCAAATAAGGAGAGAGAGAGAGGTTTCCATTTCCTTGCAATGACTCAAGATAATTTGAGTAAGTGGGATAAAGTGCCTTGACAAAAGTTATCAGAGGAATGTCCAGTTCAACATTAGTGACTTTGATATCATGCATAATAGATTTTACTTTTGATGCAAGAGCAAGAGGATCATCATTTTGTAATTCAAGATTGAACAATTTAATCATCAGTTGAACAACTTCAAGTGCAAAGTGTGAGTGAGAGAGTTCCTTCAGTTTTTGTAAGACTTCGAAAGCATTTGAAAATGGCGAAATATGGTGACTCACCTCTTCATTTACTGATGCTGCAATCAAGGCATAAGCCTTGCTATTCTTATTTTCCCAAATGGCGAATTCCTTCTCTGAGGTACGCTGTTGTGGTTCTTTGTCTCCTTCTCCAACACACACTCCTTTCCACAGCTCATTAAAAATGAGAGTGTGTTTGATTTTCTGAGACCACTGAGGATAATTTTCCTTCCCATTGAGAACCACTCCCACAATAGATATTATTGAATGCATTGTAAAATCTGTGTATTGTGGAAAAAAAACATACTTTTGCTGCAAAATTTTACTCCTAAAAAAAAAAATCTGATTCTGATATATGAAGGCAGAGGTATTATGTGGGGAAGCTAGTATTTGGGGAAGGTGTTATTGGAGGAAGGGTGTATATGGTGTAGGGGGTATATGGGGTGATACCATGTTAAATAGTGTTATTATGATGGAGAGGCACACATGCTATTGGAGAAGGTCGGTATCATGAACCGAGCGAATTATGATAGCAGCGTATTATGATATCAAAAGGGAAATGCGGTTGAAACAATACCATCAGTTTGAAGCAAAGATAGCATTATACTATAATTCAAAGACAATGAAATTATGAAACAATATAATGTATATCGGCGTTCTATGAGACTTGTATATGAAGACAAACAATGAAAGTTGAAATCTGGACAACGTTATACTATCTCTACCAACTGCATTAACTTGTGGTAATGAAGAAGGAAGGAAAGTGTTCAACGTAATATAACTTGGACAACGTCAATATATATAATCGGACAGCGTTAATGTATATAACCTAGAGTGGATTCACATATGCCAAGGGCCGAGGTATGGACTGTGTATGGTAGCCCAGTGGGCAGGGTATGGTATGCGGGTGAAGGGAGGCGATGGGAGCTGACTGTGTATGGAGGAGGGTCGTGGAGGAGGGCCGTGGAATATAACCTGTGCGTCGTTCAAAACCAGGTGGTATCGACGAGCAGTTGTATGGGAGCAGCGACAGGAGTATGGGCTGTCATACCACGAGTAGCATTCAAAATTGGGAGGTATCGACGAGCAGTCGTATGGGAGCAACGACAAGAGTATGGGTTGTCATACCATGGGCGTATGGGAGCAGTGTATGGGCCGAGGAGCAACGTATCCACTGATTCCTGCAATTTACTTGTGAATATACCAGGAGCAGGTTGCTACCTACCATACAGTCGTGACTCCTTTCTCATGCATATCACGCCGCCTTTCTCATGCCACTCCACAGTTGGCCCTCCACGACTCCATTTGCTTGTAATGACTCTGCCAACAGCATTCAACGCACAGTAGTGATTTGTCAGTCTGCAAAAAAATGCAGAATGGAGGTAGAATAGGCAGAATGGGAGTTACAAAGTAGAGAGGTAAGCCAAAAATGGCGTTGGCTCTAATACCATGTCAGGACAGGAGCTAACTCAAATGAAAATCTGTTTATTCATTTAGGTTGTTCATAGTTATATACATGAGGGAGTGACTCTTGAGTTTCATCTCCCGATGACTCTTCATTTTCCCTTATTTATTATTTACACTATTTACAATTGTTCACCCAATCCCTATGATTAGGTGTCAACAGAACCACTTAACTATAATTTTTTTGCCTTATGTTTTACAACTAGTGTGCTTGTACAAAAGCCACATCCATTGTTTTGGATTTGAACAACATCACCTGCTTTTGCAAAAGGCTATGTCGACCCCCCAGATACTTGAGGAGTACATATGGTTTCTTGGGAGACATACCCAACATTATTGCCATCTTCCTAAATTATGTAGTGTAATCCTGTACACTCTGCCCATGTCTCTACCTAAAGTAATGCTACCAAATTCGCTAGTTCTATACATACTCAATAGGGTATAATTGGAGCTTTATGAGAGTTTTAAAATACCCCCACTTAGTTACTGGAAGATCCCCCTCCACCCTAAGGGTTTCAATGTGGCTTTCCCAACAGGTCAAGGCATGGCCCTCTAATTTCAAATAAGCAAATGAAATTTTTTGTTCCTCCTCGCTATGGTGAACACCAAAATAACCTCTAATTGTTGCAACAAATGTTTTAATTTCGAAGCATTTACCTCACCTTGATGTGACTTGATATCCACCTTTGCTTCCATCTTGAATAGAGACTGTGAATGGTTCACAACGCTCTAACTCGATTGTTTTTTCCCAAGTTTCTTGGGCTCCTCTGGTTCATCTTGATCTCCTGATTTCACCTCCGATCTGATCTCTACGGTCAAACCTCCATCTTCTCCAAATAGCCCGAGCTTAGAGCCACCATGAGTGTTAAGTTTTAGGTATGTTCTACGCTAGAGCAATTTATTTCAATTTTCACAGTTGGCTCAATATCTTTTCCAAATTAGCAATCACATCAGCATTAAAGTAAACTGCAGATAGAACATAAATATAAATTGCAGAAGACAAGCCAAGATAAGAGGACACAAGATATGGCGCTAGCCAGGGACAAACCCCAATGTGGGGAAGTCCTTCGTTAATTCTTCTTATATGTTCTTCAATAGTTCAGCAGAGAGAGAGAGATAGAGATAGTACATCTACAACAGAAGTCAACACTTCGACTTTCTAGATAAGATAATAGATCATCTCTACATGAGATCAGTTGAAGACATGTTGCTTCAACTGATTCTCCAAGGTGACTCCTTCACCTATCATTATGCTGCATCTCGTCCACATGTTGCACCTCACCGTGCCGCACCATGTTGCACTCATCATCACAGTTTTGGACCTAATGACCATGCTATGCACCTCATGTTGTTGCTCCTGTCACTATGCTGCTCCAATCACTGAGCTGCTCTCATCACGGATCTGCACTCAATGTTGCACTCATCATCACAATGCTGGACCTCATGTTGCTGTTGTCACAGTGTCTAGCACTGCTGTACATAGTGCCACTATTGCACCATGCTTACGACTGTCCCAATGTACTTGCAGCATTGTACTTGTTGTTGTCCATGCTTTACCATGTTGTTGTTGTCCATGATTCTTCATGCTTGCAGTTGTCCCATGTTGCAGCTGTCCCATGTGTCACCATGCTTCACCATCACTATTATTATGTGGACTATGCTGCACTATACATTGTGCTATGTATTGTTGCTCCTATGTACAACTGCTACACCAATTGCCATTGTTGTTATGACTGTGTTCAGGCTAGGGCATGACTTGTAGTCTACCACACAGTTAGGAGATGAGTCCTTTTAGGACCACAGTGTACCTTGGAGAGCTTTCTCTCATGCCACGCTACCTTTTGAAGGTGTTGTCCACCCTTGACAATCCTTAACACAACCTCAGCTATGTGCTATGGCCTGCAACCTAGCACAACAGCTAGTTGTAGCTTTCGGCCTTCCCAAATGTTACACAAACAATGTCAAACAGCAGTGTTGCCTTCCTCATGAACTCGGCCAAGCTGACAACACTTACCTGCACTCAAACGCATACATATACAATCCTGAATTTCTCCTCCTTGTGGCTGTGGCTTCCCTGTCTAGCATATACACCTAAACCAGACTTTGGTTCATGCACAAGAACCTTATTCAATGCTATCAACCCACGTTGTCTAGACTCCTTCACGTTATGATAAGGTCCCTTCTACTGCAGACGAAGTCCTTCTTTTACTGCGGCTAAGGCTCCTCTTGATTGTGGCTCAGGGCTCCTCTTGACAGTGGATAAGGGCTCCTCTTGACTGCAGATTGGGCCTCCTCTCGCTGCATATTAGGGCCTTCCTTCTGCTGAGGATTAGGGCTCTTCTAGCTGTAAATAAGGGCCTCTTCTTATAGCACATTAAGACTCCTGTTGACAGCGGCTAGGGATTCTTAGATCTGCAGCCAAATCTCCTTCAAGACTGCGGCTAGGGCTCTCCCTTCAACTGCGGCTAGGGCACCTTTGATGACTGCATCTAGGGCTCTCTTAGATGACCCTTTCCACTGCGTCTTCCTTGAGAGAATACAAACCCAAACAAGTGGAGAGAGGGAGATCATGAGAGTTGTGTGTTCTCAAATGACTTTCAAGGCACCTCTATTTATACTAAAACGTTGAGCACATGTGGGGTTTATTTGGTTGTTGGCCAACCTTGACGAATTGTCCCATAACACAAATAAATTCATATCTCCATGAATACTTATCGAAATCGGATGGTCTTTAGATCAATCCTACACCTCTCGATGAGAGGGATCTAGGAAAAATATTAGTTGCCATTAATAAGATGACCCACATGGAGTTTGGCCCTAGTTGCCAATTTTAACACTCCCTCTCAACTAGGAAGAACTCCATCTGCTGACCCATATGTCCAACTGTTCTATCTCTGCCATACCATTTTCTACTAACCCGAAGTCAGTTTCATCTGAAGAGAGTGTGTCGTATCACTCTTACTGACCCGAAGTTAGTTTTATTGATCCCAAATCAATATCACAAGAGAGTGTCTCAAACCACTCATACTGATCCCAGATCAGTTGGAGGTCATCCTAGCATAGGGAGTATGGTAGATACAACGATGCGTCCATCGATAGTACTACTATGGTCCCTAACCCCATTTCCCTGCTCATTGATCAGATGAGAGGTAATTCCCATGAGTCCCAGACTGCATGGGTAGGATGCCACAACAGGAGAACTAATCATCTTATCCCACAGGAGAACTAATTATCCTGACTCACATTTGCCACGAGAGAACTGATCATCATGGCTCACAGGAGAACGAATCATCTTGTCCCAAAGTCGCCTCGCGGTATCACAAGGGAAGGTTGAGCCATTCACCCTGTACACAGCGCACCATTAGGGGAGGGTGAGTCGCCCTATGGTCATGTGTTGCTCCAGTAAGTACCCCAAGCCTCCCAGAGCTCCCAAAGCTCAATGCATGCAACGTGCAAGACCCTTATAAGAAGGTCTCTCAACGACTCCACGTCATCCGGGAAAGTAACAGATTTGACCTTTCCCCGGGGCATTGACAAAGTGTCTGCGACCTGTACATCAGTCTCAATGCGATGGAGCCTCCTCACTCATCAACTTACCATATCCCAAATAAGGTAGTATCTGATGTCTACCTGCTAGAGCAATCATCGAATACGGGATTCCTCAACAATCGAATCCCCTCCTAGTTGTCACAGAGAATCACAAGTGGTATTCATCATGTGTACAAACAGCTCACTGAAGAGCTTCTACAACGAGGCAACTTCACACGAGATCATACTCGTACCTATGTATTCGGTCTTGGGGGTGCTTACAGCAACCGCCTTTTGCTTCCTGCTCATCCATGATATCGAAGCAGAATCCAAAGAGAACCAGCACTGAGAAACACTCTAGTGATCCTCCACACTACCTGCCCAATCAGCATTCGAATAATCATGCAGCTTCATATTTCCGGCAGTGTATCTCAATCCATGAGAGATTGTGCCCCGAAGATATCTCAGAAGATTCTTGGCACCAATCCAGTGATGCTCAAACAAATATGAGCTCACCATGCTAACTGCAAAACATATATCCGGACGGAGGTTCACCAAGAACATCAATGCAAATGAGTTTATGAAACTCAAAGGCATTTCCCAAATCTGGTCCGGCATCATCACCATATAACTTCTGAAAGTTAAGATCCTCGAGGTAGTCACGGGCTTGCAGTTTACCATTCCACATCCGAAATCCAACTCCCTCTTACTTCTACAAGTGAGAGGGTCTGCACCTATCAGAAATAGGTTGTTCTTAGAAGGTGCCAGTATGAGAGGTCTATCATCCACAACCTTCAAACAATGGTTTGGATCGGCTTCACTCTTAGTGAATCTCAGCTTCATCTGACAACTATCAATCCTCTCATATCAAACCCGAGGTGATTTGCTTCAAGCCATAGAGGGCTTTCTTCCACTTGCATACATGAGATTCCCGATGAATCTCAAACCCCTCAGGTTGTTCCAAGCCTGTGAACCTGCTACATGAGGGGAATGGTCCCCTTGTAAGATTTTCCTTCGGTACATCTTAGACATGTACCTTCATGCTCCTTTTGAATTCAGGCATCTGAGTCACCATCTGACTCACATCACGTAGGGCCCCATAAGTAGACCTCCGGTGCTATAGATGAGATGTGTCAAGTCATATAGTCCCCAGTGGACCATCCTGCAACTTGATACAAATTGCCAACCTTGAACTCAAAAGCATCTTACAAAATTTTATTTTTAAACGTGTACCTTTCTATCGATGAATGCCACCCTGTAAACTTTGACTTCCATTGCCGAAATGGACACCAGGTTCTTCTTGTGATCAGGTACATAAAAGAGATTCTGTAAATGAATCGAGTTACCCTCATTCAATTGAGGGGTAACATTCCGTACACCCTTTCCGGGATAGGTGGCATCTTCTCCAAGTACAATCCCACGATTGTTTCCATCTCTACCAAATTAGAGAGAGCACCCTTCTATCGGATGGAGTGCCTTGAAGCACTACAATCAATAAGCCAAATTCCCAAAGAATCTGAAGGAGAGGGCCAATACAAAATAATGCTTCTTTATCTTATCAGAAACAACATTTGATTCTTCATACCTAGGGTTCCTTGCTTTCTCGAGGAGACGGCCATTTCCTTGATGACCTGCATTGTCATTCTTCTGATCACTGAAGATGTCCCTAGAATGATTGTTATCATCATCAAGTGATGTGTCCCTACCAGTCAAACACTCCTTCGCATAATGGCCAAACTTATTTCAACCAAGGCATCTAACTTTCCTTCCACCCTTAGATACAGACTTTCCCATGGAAGTGATCTTCACGTAGGCCATCAGAAACTTCTGCTGCGCCATTCTAATAATATTCTCTGCTTCGACTTTACCCTTGGTGACTTAGAAGAGGGATGAGGAATCCATTGATCCTTTTGTCCTTCCCAACTGTCTTTGGTGATTGCTCTTTCACTCTTGCTTGGGCTTTGTCTTCACCTCAGCTCTGATACCATGTTAAGTTTTAGGTATGTTCTATGCTAGAGCAATTTATTGCAATTTTCACAGTTAGCTCAATATTTTTTCCACTTTAGCAATCACATCAACATCAAAGTAAACTGCAAATAGAACATAAATATAAATTGCAGAAGACAAGCCAAGACAAGAGGACACGAGATATGGTGCTAGCCAAAGACAAACCCCAATGTGGGGAAACCCTTCGTTAATTCTTCTTATATGTTCTTCAATAGTTCAGTAGAGAGAGAGAGATAGAGATAGTACATTTAAAACAGAAGTCAACACTTCGACTTTCTAGATAAGAGAATAGATCATCTCTACATGAGATCAGTTGAAGACATGTTGCTTCAACTGACTCTCCAAGGTGACTCCTTCACCTATCATTGTGTTGCATCTCGTCCACATGCTGCACCTCACCGTGTTGCACCATGTTGCACTCATCATCACAGTGTTGGACCTAATGACCATGCTATGCACTTCATGTTGCTGCTCCTGTCACTGTGCTGCTCCAATCACTGAGTTTCTCTCATCACGGATCTGCACTCAATGTTGCACTCATCATCACAATGCTAGACCTCATGCTGTTGTTGTCACAGTGTCTAGCACTATTGTACATAGTTCCACTGTTGCACCATGCTTATCATTGTCCCAATGTACTTGCAGCATTGTACTTGCTGTTGTCCATGCTTTACCATGCTGCTGCTGTCCATGATTCTTCATGCTTGCAGTTGTCCCATGTGTCACCATGCTTCACCATCACTATTACTATGTGCACTATGTTGCATTGTACATTGTGCTATGTATTGTTGCTCCTATGTACAACTACTACACCAATTGCCATTGTTGTTATGACTGTGTTCAGGTTAGGGCATGACTTGTAGTCTACCACACAGTCAGGAGATAAGTCCTTTTAGGACCGTAGTTTACCTTGGAGAGTTTTCTCTCATGACACTCTGCCCTTTGAAAGTGTTGTCCACCCTTGACAGTCCTTAACACAACCTTAGTTGTGTGCTATGGCCTACAACCTAGCACAACAGCTAGCTGTAGCTTTCGGCCTTCCCAAATGATACCCAAACAATGTCAAAAAGCAGTGTTGCCTTCCTCATGAACTCGTCCAAGCTGACAATACTTACCTGCACTCAAACGCATACATATACAACCCTGAATTTCTCCTCCTTGTGACTGCGGCTTCCCTGTCTAGCATATACACCTAAACCAGACTTTGGTTCATGCACAAGAACAACCTTATTCAATGTTGTCAATACCCACGTTGTCTAGACTCCTTCACGCTATGATAAGGTCCCTTTTGCTGTGGATGAAGTCCTTCTTTTGTTGCGGCTAAGGCTCCTCTTGACTGCGGCTTAGGGCTCCTCTTGACAGTGGATAAGGGCTCCTCTTGACTGCGGATTAGGGCCTCCTCTAGCTGCGGATTAGGGCCTTCCTTCTGCTGCGGATTAGGGCTCTTCTAGCTGTAGATAAGGGCCTCTTCTTACTGCGCATTAGAACTCTTGTTGACTGCGGCTAGGGCTTCTTAGATTTGCGGCCAGATCTCCTTCAAGACTGCAGCTAGGGCTCTCCCTTCAACTGCGGCTAGGGCACCTTTGATGACTGCATCTAGGGCTCTCTTAGATGACCCTTTCCACTGCGTCTTCCTTGAGAGAAAACAAACCCAAACAAGTGGAGAGAGGGAGATCATGAGAGTTGTGTGTTCTCAAATGACTTTCAAGGCACCTCTATTTATACTAAAAGGGTGAGCACATGTGGAGTTTATTTGGTTGTTGGCCGACCTTGACGAATTGTCCCATAGCACAAATAAATTCATATCTCCATGAATACTTATCGGAATCAGATGATCTTTAGATCAATCCTACACCTCTCGATGAGAGGGATCCAAGAAAAATATCAGTTGCCATTAATAAGATGACCCATATGGAGTTTGGCCCTAGTTGCCAATTTTAACAATGAGGAGGCTCACATTACAGTTTATATTTGTGACTTGTGCTTCCAACTAGAGAAACCTCTCCTCTACTGGATCTTAAGGGTTATCATACTCTAATTCGTCGACCATGGCTAGGGTTTTATCACTTTTTGTTTAAACCAATCTGATCCCCTGCAACTTCCCACAAAATACGCAAAGAAACCTACTCTGATACCAACATGATCTGTAAACTATCACGGATATTCCACTAAATAGTTCGTCACAAGAGATTTATGTAAATAAACCAAAATTTGTATTATGAAGACTTGATCATTTTAGATTCTAGATTTGTTATTATTGTTTTTGTTGTTTGTGCATACAATAGATAATATGATGAAAATAGAAAATAGAAAATACAATCACTCAGAAACCACAATGAATGACACGATCTACTGTAAGAAACCCTTCCAGAAGAAAACAAAGTTAAAAGGTGAGGTTGCACTACTCCCTTTTGTTTAGAATGGAAATGGTGTAGGTACAAAGGAGAAGGCACTCTCTATGGCATTGCCTGAGACCTGTGGCCCATGCACTACTACAAGACACAAACCCCCTCTGATATGCTCTCTCTCTCTCTCTCTCTCTCCACACTTAGCTTCTCTACTCTACTATGGAACAAAATTCAAGCAAATAGAATGGAGCCCCTTTTCCTCCTAGTGGCCTCATTATAACACAGCCTGATAGCCAACTAGGGGTTAAATTTGACCCATTCAACCTTCAACATGAGTTACAACTTGACTAGGGTCTTCTTCATAGTCTCCACGTGGCTAGCCCCTATTCAATGAGTAACAGGGCTAACGTGAAATCCTCTTGAATTATTGTAGTTAATCACTATAAGTCAAATTCTAAGAGGCATAACTTTTGCATCCGAACTCCAATTGATGTGATTCTTGCACCACAAGGAAGGTCTTTGAATGTAGAATAGAGTCACAAGGTCTAGTGCTTAGGCAAGAAAGTTTTATCCCCCAAAAAAATATCATTTAAGGCTTCAAACTAACCTTGAAAGGTTTAAGACTCCAACTCTCCACAATGGATCTTGCTAATAAAAGTGCTCTTGTAAGTTGATTCCTTCAACTTTCCCACTCTAAAAGCATTGAAATGAATGACAAATTATATAGTGATCCAATCCGAATCACCCAATTAAATAGTTGAAGTATCCAAATACCCTAGTCTTAACCATAGACAACTATCAAGACAAGTTAAACACTAGGCCTCTAGTAAAAGAAGGGGCTTCATTCCGGTTGCATTGAGTTGTTGTACCATACAAGAGCATAGCAAAAGAGTGGGATATTATGAGCAAAATAAAGGAAGTAGAAGACCCTGTAATAGTAATTAGAGACACAATGTTTATTGCAACTCCATTGTTGGAAAATGTAGCTAGGTTCAGTGTTCATAATTGTTATTGTATTTATGTCATTGTATATTTTATGTAAAATTAAAATGAAGAAAAAGAAAAATTTATTTTTCAAGCATGGGTTTCATGCTCAAGTCAAACTATTATTTTATTGAAGCATGTTCTTCATGCTCATTATTATTTGTGTTGGTCAAAGTCAAAGGCTTATTTATAGTCGAGAAAAAAAATTCAAATATGTAATTTGGGTCAAAACTGTCTCTAAATAGTTTTGAGCATTTTGAGGAATCGATTATTGAAAATTTGATCGAGAGAGCACGCTCAACAGCCCTCCTCTGACCTAGCCGACCGTCGCTCCTGTAGATCTCTCTCTCGGCAGCCTCCTGCTGCTGAGGCCAACCAAAAAGAGAGTGGAGAAAGCTCTGCGTGGTGAGCCTCTTCATCTGGAAAAATTTGAGTTCTACCAGAATGGACGCCGAAGGGGGCCCTCGCCCTCCCCTCCCTCTTGAGATCGATGCCTTCAAACGATTGGTAGCCTCCTGCGATAAGAGGAAAGCAAACCTGAACCAGCAGAAGTTTGTTAAGAAAGCCGAATCCATCCCCTCTGTAGAACTGCCTGCGGAACACCCGTGCCGGACTGCGCTGAACCTGGCAGAACGCGGGCTTATTGGCCAATTTACGGGCCTTTGGCCCTCTCCCAAAGCTATTGATGGATGGGTCCAGCGAAACTAGAGGCCCCTTGTCTCTGAAGGAATCCGAAATCACCTAGTAGGCAGAGGTTACTATGTTTTTGTCTTCAAATCAGCAGAAGGTCAAGATCTTATTTTCCGAAACGGTCCATATTTCATGGGCCCCCAAGGGCTCTATCTAAATAAATGGACGGTGGACTTTGATCCCTCCCAGGATACTCCTTCAGTCGTCCTTGTATGGGTAAGGTTACCCCACCTACCTCTCCACTACTAGAACTCGGAATCTATGGAAACAATTAGGAACAAACTAGGTAAATACATTGATAGGGCTGAAAGGAGAGAACAATATTCGTGCACCAGAATATGTGTTGAAGTCGATCTGGAGATAGGGTTGCCTAAGTCGATCAAGCTTACCATAGCTGGCTGGTCTCACATACAGGAACTTGATTATGAACAACTCCCCTTCAAGTGCCGACATTGTCACGGCTATGGCCATTTCGCTTGAAACTGCAAGAAGAAAACTGAGGAAGAATCTGAAAAAGAGAAGGGCGAACAGTGGACACAAGCCCGAAAAGCAAGCACATCCAAACAGACCAACAGAATGAAAAGGAAAGGAGTGAATCTAGAGACCGGAGGACCCTCTGCTAGGAAGAGTTCACCCGAAGATCAAGCTACAGCAAATGCCACCATCTCAACATATCCTTTTGCTGTACTAAACCTTACAGATGACCAACCAGAACTTGAAGAGGGAGAGGTGCAACAGTACATGGAACAGATAGAAGACGCAAAAACAAACTCAGGATCTCAGGAACAAACTGTAGAAGCCACTATAGAAATCCCTTGTGTAGATGCAATCCAGCAGGAAAAGCAGGGCCCTCCAACAGGCGCCATATCCCCACCCTCTTATGCAGAAATGACTAAAAAGAAAAAACTGATAGACAACCCTGGTTCTTCCGAAGATGACCCTTTTGAGCAATCCAACAAAAAGGCAAGAAGGAAGTCTCGTAAGGAGATCAAAGAAGAAGAGGCGAAGCGATTAAAGATGCAGGGCAGTCAGTCCACAATCGAAATGTCACTAGGCAGAAACACAAGGACCTGACCCACAAAGGGAGGGCCTACTCCTCCCCTCTCTAGTAAATAATGCAGATTGTCTCTTGGAATTGCAGGGGTTTGGGGAACCCTCTGAAAGCTGAAGCAGTAAAAGATCTATCAAGAATGGAACCCTCAGATATCCTCCTGCTCTAAGAGACAAAGATAGAAGAAGATGCTCTTCTATCTTTAAGTCAAACCAAGTGGAAAAAGAACTCAGGAAAAGCGGTCAGCGCCCGAGGAACTTCAGGGGGCCTTGCAACCTTATGGTCGGAGGATATGTTTCAGCTGAAAAGCTCCTTTGCAACCCAACACTGGATATATACAGATCTTCTACACCTCCCAAGTAAGATTTCTTTAGCTCTCTTCAATCTTTATGTTCCTATTAACTTCCTGGAAAAGAAGGATTGTTGGAATTCTCTCTCAGACTTCCTAGAAATATACTCCCCTCCAAACATCATACTGGCGGGGGATTTTAACATCACACTAGACCCAAATGAGAAAAAAAGTGGAGTATGGGGTAAAGATCCCTTCCATGCCTCGGTGGAGTCTCTAATGCTCGCATGGGACCTCCTTGACCTCAAACCTAAGAAAGGTCGTTATACCTGGACCAACAATAGAGTTGGTAATGCCAACATTGCTGCCCGTCTAGACTGGTTTCTAGTTCAAAGTACTTTGATGGAGGGGAAGCATTTAATCTCTTCAAAAATACTGCCCAAAATAACATCTGATCATAACCCCATCTCGCTGCTGATAGAAAAAGAGGAGGACTTGGGCCCTATTCCCTTTAGATTCAACCCTCTTTGGGTATCGAGAGAGGGATTTATGGACACAGTGGCTCACATTTGGTCGCAACTAGTTGAAGGATCCCCCAACTTTGTGTGGGAACAAAAACTCAAATACACTAAGTTTGCATTAAAATCCTGGGCAAAAAAAACCCCTTTCCACTCCAACGAACAATAGACAAAAGATTGTTCAGGCTCTAGCTGAGATTCAGTTAGGCATGGAAGGATCTGAAATCACCAAAGCTCAGCTGCTCATTGAACAGAACGCCCAGTTCAACTCTTTTCTTTCCTTTCGACAGGAAGAGGAATATTGGTGCCTTAAGTCTCGCAGCCTCCAACTGCAAGCCGGAGACGGAAACACAACATTCTTTCACAGACAATGCAGAGCTCGTCTCTCTCGGAATCACATTTTCGAAATATCCACCAGTGAGGGGGAAGTCATCAAAGGACAGCCTCTCATAAAACAGGCAGCCTCATCCCATTTTCAGCATCTGTTCCAAGAGGATGGTTCTTCCGATGAAGATCTGGCTGTTGACTTTTTGTCAAACATCCCCTCACTTGTCTCAGCAGAGGTAAACGCTGGATTATTGAAGCCTTTTTCTGAAAAAGAGATAGTGGAAGTCATATGGTCAATGCAGCCAGATAAAGCTCCTGGGCCGGATGGCTTCACCATCCATTTCTACAGAGCTTGCTGGGAGGTAATAAAACTCGATCTCCTCAGAATGGTAAAAGCCTTCCAAAAGAAAGCCAAAGTGGGAGGGTGCACCAACTCCACCTTCCTCGCCCTAATCCCAAAAGAAGTTAACCCAGAGACTTTCAACAGGTTCCAGACTATCTCTCTGTGCAATGCCTCCTACAAGATCCTTGCCAAACTCTTAGCCAATAGACTCAAGCCTCTGCTAGGGAACCTGATCTCCCCTCTACAGGGCAGTTTTGTCAAAGGAAGGCACCTCATAGACAATGTGATCCAAGTGCAAGAAGCCCTCCACTCTAGCTACACTCAAAAGGAAAAAGGCATGCTCATCAAGTTAGACATGTCAAATGCCTTTGACCGGGTTAAACTTTCATTTCTCTATAAAATCCTCCTCTCCTTCGGTTTTAGTGCTGAGTTTGTCAACTTGATAAAAGCCTGCACACACAGACCTTGGATAGCGCCCCTGGTCAATGGCAAACCTTCTGACTTCTTCCAAGCTTCAAGAGGGCTCTGCCAAGGGTGCCCATTGTCACCCTTTCTTTATATCCTGTTGGCAGAATCCCTAAGCAGAAAACTTACAGCGGAAATGGAAGTAGGCTCTATCCCAGGTATCAAGGCAGAAATAGGAGTGGATCCTATAAATCACGCCCTCTTGGGAGGGGCCTCGATTAAGATAGCAAAGGCTTTCAAAGAAATTCTTCAACACTTCTGCTTAATCACAGGAGCCTTGATCAATAAAAGAAAAAGCGTTGTCTACGGCTGGAATGTAGATCATCCAACTATCCTTCGAATTGCCTGCACATTGGGATTCCCTGGGTATGACAAATGGGAAAAGATCAAATACCTAGGCCTTCCCTTAACCTTGGGACCAAGCCCTCCCTCCCTTTGGACAGAAGTAATTAGCAAGATAAAAGCAAAAATAGCATATTGGGGAGGCCAATGGCTAACAAAGGCTGGGAAGATGGTTTTGATAAAGGCAGTCCTCTCCGCCCTTCCCATCTTCCAGTCTTCCCTCCTGCTAGCTCCCAAGTCTACCACGGAACAGATTTCCAAACTCCTTCGGGATTTCTTTGGAACGGAGGCAAGGGCAATCAGAGCAAGTTACATCTGGTAAGATGGGATATCCTTAAAAGACCACTCCAGCAAGGTGGGTTACAGATTCGGGATCCAGGCCTGGAAAATCTGGCTCTCGGTGGAAAAATCATATGGCAACTGTACGCAGATAAAAATCATCCTGTCAGCAAGATCCTCTAGAAGAAATACCTCAAGGGAGGCTCCCTGAGAAACCTCACAACGGCTTCTACTTCAACAGGAACAGCAATATGGAATTTAGTCAGAAGAAGCATCGACCATTTACAGCAGCATTTATACAGAATTCGGGGCAATGGACAGAGAACATTATTGTGGGAGGATACTATCCAAGGGAATGTCCCACTGGCCACCCTAAATTCCTATAGTGATATAAAGATCTGGCTAGTGAACAAAGGCCTCCTTCGGCTTGCAGACATATGTTCTTGGGACAGCAAAGGGAATTGGGCAAGATGGACTTTTCCAGGGGTTCCTGACCCTCTGGAATCACAAAAAAACTTGTTGTGTGCAGCCCTCTCTGGCCTCGCCCCTATTCATCGTTCATCCAAAGATAAATGGGGGTGGAGAAGAACCAGAATTTATACAGCAGCTCAAGGTTTCTCCTCTTTACAAGTCACACACTCCCCTTTGCTGACACCGAAGCTCTGGAAATCCGTTTGGTCCCCCCTCAGCCTTCCAAAGGTGAATTTCTTCACTTGGTTACTCATGCATAAAAAGGCACTAACAGGAGAAAATCTGAACAAAAGAGGGTTCCACGGCCCCTTTAGATGCTGCCTATGCACTTCTGCTATCGAAACCTCTGACCACTTACTGGTTGACTGCGATTTCACACAAGCAGTCTGGAAGATGGTCCTCCACGGTCTCAGCGTTCCCATCCCCTCTCAGATAACAGTTGTGTCTCTCTACACCTCCTGGGCAGACCAAAACCCTGAGAAAAAAACTAAAAATGCAGGCTAGAATAACATTTGGCAAGCAATTCCAAAATGCCTTTGGTGGAAAGTGTGGTTGGCGAGAAACGATGCATTTTCAACAATAGGCTCCCGAATTCAGTGGAAGTGGCTACCAAAGTGAAAGCCCTCTTGTTGGAAATCGTAGATAAATCAGTTTTTGCCTCTTCTTTACCTGTCGAAGCCTCTACGTAGCTAGGACCGTACGTGACAGAAGAAAGGAAAGTTTCAACCAGCAAATCGATGAGAGCTCCTACTTGGTGCTTGCGTCTCACTGAAGGTGACTTTCTCACGTGGTGGCAGGGGACCTCAAAAGCCACTATCTTCTTTGATGGAGCATCCAAGGGGAACCCAGGAATTGCATGCGCAGGAGGATTGATTCTTTCCCCAGATAGATCGAATAAAACCAGCTTCAGTTGGGGTCTAGGCATAAGTTCGAACAATCAAGCAGAGAGTTACAGTCTCTTAAAAGCATGCCAGATTGCGAAGGAACTAGGTTATAAAATAATTCAAATATTCGGAGATTCGGAGCTTCTGATTAATCTCTTAAACTCCGAAGATTATTTTCGTAACCCTGCTTTAAACAAAACCTTGCAGCGAATTCGAAACACTTTGAAAGACTTTGACACAGTTGACTCATACCATATTCTGCGGGATTTAAACAAGCAAGCAGACTCGCTGGCAAATAAAGGCTATCTGTTGTCTCAAGGAAAACTTAGCCTTAATGGAGGACCCTGCTCAATTCATCCTCTGCCTTAACCAGTCATAGGAACAGCATCCGAAGGAACAACAACAAAAGGACAACAACCAGAAGGAACAACACCAAAAGGAACAGCATCCGAAGGAACAACAGGGCGAAGGAACAGCACCAAAAGGAACAGCAAACAGATGAAGGAACAGCAGCAAAAGGAACAACAAGTAGAAGGAACGACAAGCAGAAGGAATGGCAAGCAGAAGGAACAACAAGCAGAATGAACAGCAGCAGAAGGAACAGCACACTTAAGGAACAGCAAGAGGAAAAACACAAGGAACAGGTCACAGAATTTGCTTTTCCAGTGAGACAATATGTAAGACAGTAATCAAGAATAGCCAAAGAACTCAATGAATTTTTGAATTTAAGCATAGGAGAAGGGACTACGCTCCCAGCTCATTCTCATTGCTGAGTTTTTATAAGCTATTGTCGATTGTAATAGGAGCTTGCTCCACTTTTGGCAATATATACACTACCCGTTCTTGTTAAAAAAAAATTGTCTCTAGATGCCAAGTCAACTTTGCCTGTCAAGTCAACCCTACCCCAGAAGACATGTCTATTCGAACCCCTCTGAACAGCATAAATAGAGGACGTGTTGAGCTCATCTCGAAGAAAGAAATTTGTATGATCACTGAAATATTGCATAAGGAAAGAGGACCGAAGTCTCAATTTGACAAGCAAAGGAGGGATTTTCTTAAGTTCAGATTTGTGGAAATTTTTCCTTGTCACATCTCTTGTCGAAGATTTGTTCCTGATGTTGTACATGTTTTTGGTCTCTTTTTGTTGATGGATTTGCTATGAAGGAGGGTTTGACTTGGCATCTAGAAGGTTGGGGTCTTTTATGATCATGGGTCTTGGATATCTCACTTTGATCTGATTCTATAAGAGAATTTTTATGGGTTTTCCCCTTGGAGGGGTTTTTCCTTCGGATGGAACCTATATCTTGTGTTCATTGTTTTCTTGTGATCTTCATGTGTTAAATTATGGTATGTTCTATGCTTAGAGTAGTTTACTCATTTTTCTTCTTATTAGCCACAGATTAGCAATCATATATACATTAAGTAAAGTGCAGATAGAACATTAAATGATCAACAGAAAACAAGCCAAGACAAGAGACACAAGATGTGGCGGCTAGCGAGGGACAAACCCCAATGCGGGGAAACCCTTTGATCAAATCTTCTTTTATCTTCAATAGTTCAGCAAAGAGAAATAATACAAAATCTAAATTATGTAATCTTATATCAGTAGCAGCAAACCCTAGATCAGCAAAGTCAAACTTGGTCAAACTAGCTGAAATTGACCTCTAAAATACTTGGTCAATTTTCAGTCAACTTGTCCTCAAACAACCTGAAGAAATAGCCCTTGAACAGCCCCAAAAGTTCAGTCAATTTGCAGATTTCTGAAGTCAACTTGCAGCCCTAAACTAGGGCAGTCAACACCGGTCAAACCAGAGGTCAAATCACCTCGATTTTCATGCCAAAAATTGTGGCCTGCCTAGGAGAGGCAACCACACCCAATCCGCACTTCTGGAAGGTCAACGCTGGTCAAAGAGATGACCTGCTGCCCTAGCGTCCTCCTTTCTGCATCTTCCTTGCCCTAGGACGTCTTCCTTTCAGCCACACGTGTGAGAGAGAGAGAGGCTCCTTTTATGCGTAGGAGAGAGAGAGAGAGAGAAGATGAGTGAATTGAATTGTCCAAATGAGGAGAATGCTCCTTGTATTTATATGCAAACGTTGAGGTTGAATAGACATGACTGTTGGGTTTCTGAGCCTACATAAGTTTGCTGGCTGACCTTGACAATTTGTCCATAATCAAAATAAATTCATATCTCCATAATTACTTATCAGAATCGAATGATCTTTCGATCAATCCTACACCTCTCGATGCGAGGAATCTAGGAAAAATATCAAAAGCCTAAATAAGGTGATCCACATGGAGTTTGGCCCTAGTTGTCAATTTTAACATTCCCTCTCAATTAGGGATAACTTCATCTGCAATCTGTTAGACCGTCGCTGCTATCCATCCATCAAATGCACTATCCTGTATAGCTTGACCCCACTCTGCTTTGCTCTACTCGAACTATGGAGAAGAAGAAATGATCGAGGATGTATCATACCATCCTCCATTGACCCGAAGTCAGTCTCAGAGTGTGAACCACTCTCACTAATCCAAGATCAGTATCATTGAGCCCAGATCAACGAATGTCATCCTAGCATAGGGAGTACGGTAGATACAGCGATGCGTCCATCGATAGTACTACTATGGTCCCTATCCTCATTTCCTTGCTCATTGATCAGATGAGAGGTACATCCCATGAGTCCTAGACTGCATGGGTAGGATGCCTCGACAGGAGAACTAATCACCTTGTCCACAAGAGAACGAATCATCCTGTCCAATGGATGCCACGGAGAACTAATCATCCTGCTCCACAGTCGCCACGGAGAACGAATCATCCTGGCCCACGGGAGAACTAATCATCCCGTTCCACAGTCGCCATGGGATGTCACAGGGGAAGGTTGAACCTTTACCCTGTACATAGTGCACCACTAGGGGATGGTGAGTCGCCCTGTGGTCACATGTCGCTCCAAGAAGTACCCCGCACCCCCCTAGAGCTCCCAAAGCTCAATACATCATACTCGACCCTCATAAGAGGGTCTCTGAACGACACCAAGTCGTTCTCGGAAAGTTAGGAATTTGAACTTTCCTAGGGGCTTTGTCAAAATGTCGGCGAACTGTTCATCTGTACTGATATGTTGGAGCCTTATTGCTCCTTGCTGCACCATATCTCAAATATAGTGGTACCTCATATCAATATGCTTGGAGCGATCATGAAATACGAGATTCTCTGATAAACGGATCTCGCTCTGGTTGTCACACAGAATCACGGTGGTATCCAATGTAAATCCAAGCAGCTCACTGAAGAGCTTTCGCAACCAGACTGCCTCACAGGAGGCCATGCTAGCAGCAATGTACTCTGCCTCGGCGGTGCTCAAAGCCACTAACTTCTGCTTCCCGCTCATCCAAGATATCGAGGCAGATCCCAAAGAGAAAAAGCACCCGGAAGTGCTCTTTCGGTCCACCACACTTCCTGCCCAATCAGCGTCAGTATACCCAAGTAGTCTCACATCTCCGGCGGTGTATCTCAACCCATGAGTGATTGTGCCACAAAGATATCTCAATAGACTCTTGGCACCAATCCAATGTGAGTGGTGAGGCTCAACCATATGTTGACTCAATGTGTTGACTACAAAGCATATATCCAGACGGAGTTCACCAAGAACATTAGTGCTCTGACGAGTTGACGATACTCTGTAGCATTTCGTAAAACAGGTCCGACAGCACTACCGCTTAACTTCTTGAAGTCAAGCTCCATCGGGGTAGTTACAGGCTTGCAATCCACCATGCTGAATCTCTCCAATATCTTCACCACATATTTTCCTTGAGATAGGAAAATCTCCCCTAGTTTCTGCCAGACTTCCAGTCCTAGGAAATAGTGCATAAGTCCTAGGTCTTTCATCTCGAACTCAGAAGCCAGCTCCCTCTTACATTCATGAATGAGAGGGTCTGCACCTATTAGAAAGAGGTCGTCAACATATAGCACCAGTATGAGAGGCTTGTCATCTATAACCTTAAAGTAAAGGTTAGGGTCGGCTTCACTCCTAGTGAATCCCAGCTTCATCAAGTAGTTATCGATCCTCTCATACCATGCTTGGGGTGCTTGCTTTAGCCCATAGAGGGCCTTCTTCAACCTGCACACATGAGATTCTCAATCATAAATCTCAAATCCTTCGGGTTGCTCCACATAGACCTCCTCTTTGATCAAACCATGTAAGAACACAGTCTTGACATCCATCTGATGTAGGTTCCATCCTTGCGAAGCAGCAAGGGCTATGATCGAGCGAATGGTGGTATATCGGGCAACAGGTGCAAATATCTCGTCATAGTCTATACCTTCCTTTTGGGAGAAGCCACGAGCGACAAAACGAGCCTTATACTTTTCCGCACTTCCATCAACTGCATGCTTTATCTTGTAAAGCCATTTTGAAGTGACAACTGCTTTGTCCTGGGGTCTGGGGACCACATCCCAAACATCGTTTTTCATAATGGACTCATATTCCTCAATCATAGCATCCTTCAATACTTGATGCTTGACGACATCTGTGAATGACGAAGGCTCATTTTGGATGATCGTGCTCATGATGGTCAAGTATCCCTGATACCTGTTCGGCTTCTTACTTTCACAAAAGGTTCCTTGGGGTGCAATGTCCTTCAACATCATCAAGTGTCCCCCTAAGCCATGAAGGCCTCTTCCTAGAAGAGGAAGGCTCTTGCAGAGGAGGATCAATAGGATCCATAGGTTCTTCCACATCGGGCATCGTCTCATCTTCTTTTTCTTTCGGTTCCCCAGTGTCAGCTTCTTTAGATCCCCTTAAAGTAGGAAGATTGTCTACCTTGCTAAGAGCCATATCTTCGTCAAAGGTGACATCATGATTAATCTCGACTTCCCTTTGACCAACTACATAGATTCAATATCCCTTAGTATTTTCGCTATAGCCCACGAAGATTCATTTCTTTCCAGATGCACCCAATTTATTCCTTTTTTCTTTAGGCACATGAAAATATACAGGGCTTCCAAAAATTCTAAAATGAGATACGTCAGGTTTCCTACCTGTGAACATTTCTTCGGGAGTCTTGAACCCAATGCTTGATGAGGGCATCGGTTTTGTACATATACGATGGTATTTGCAGCTTCGGCCCACAACACAGACAACTTCCACAATTGTACGATTCTTCCTTTCCGCCACACCATTCTGTTTAGAAGTATATGGCGTAGTAGTCTCCCTCTTAATGCCAGCCTCTTTGCAAAAGTCATGAAACTCATTGGATTCATATTCAGTCCCATTATCAGTCCTTAAGATCTTGATCTTCTTTTCGGTTTGATTCTCGATCAAGGCTTTGAAGTGTTGAAACCAGGAGAACACTTCATCCTTCTTTTTCAAGAAGTATATCCAAGTCTTGCAAGAATAATCATTTGTAAAACTGAGGTAAGATAAATATCCTCCCAAGGAGTTCACAGGCATCATACTGGATATGTCTGAGTGAACCAACTGCAATATATCGGAGGTCTTGCTTTGGCTTGAGGGGAATGGTCCCCTTTTGAGCTTCCCTTCGGCACATCCTGGACATACACCTTCTTGCTCTAATCTGAACTCGGGCATCCCGGTCACCATTTTTCTTACATTGGGTAGAGCTTTATAATGAAGGTCAGCAAACCTATGATGCCATAGTTCGAACTGAAGAGATGTGTCACAAGACATGACACCCAGCAGACTTCCACCGACCTGATATAATGAATCAACTCGAAACCCAAGAGTAAAAGCATCTTTAAAGTTCTTTTTCCATACACGTACCTTGCCATCGCTGAAGGCCACCTTGTAGCCTTTGTCTTCCATTGCTGAAATGGACACCAAGTTCTTTTTGAGATCAGGTACATATAATACATCTTGTAAGTGGATGGTATTACCCTGATTCAATTGAAGAGTGACATTTCCTACGCCTTTCACGGGATATTTTGAATTATCTCCAAGAACAATTTCCAGGTTGGTTTCCTTCTCTATCAGATTATAGAGAGCTTCTTTGTAACCAGTGAAGTGCCTTGAGGCACCACTATCAATAAGCCAATTTCCCAGCGAGTCCGAGGGAGCAGTAGTAGATAGAGCTGCTGGTAGATAATATTCATCTTGCTTATTGTTAACAATGTTAGATTCATACCTGGAATTTCTTGCCTTCTTGAATGGTTGTCCTCTTCCTTGATTTCCAACACTTCTTTTACCTCTGCCATTTGACCTGCCATTCCTTTGATTGCCTTGAGAGGGATTTTGATCATCGTCCTGGTGTGAGTCCCTTTTATCAGGGCACTCCCTAGCATAGTGACCCGTTTTATTGCAATTATAACATCATCCTTTTCTTCCACCTTTGGTCTAGCCTTTCCTTTGAATTTAGCCCCGGAATTGTTTCTTCTTTTAGTATGAGAAGAAAAGGCAGAGGGATGACCTTTAAGTATGGGCATTTCTTGCTCTTCCATCCTCGTTTCTTCTTGAATGTATCTGGCCATTAATTCCTCAAACCCAAGAATTACGTTATTCTTGAGAAGAGTAGTCCTGAATATATACCATTCAGATGGCAATCCTCCAAGAGTTGTGAGTGTCATTTCCATGTCAGGAATTACTTCCCCAATAGATAGGAGATCGTTCTTGATATCAGTGATCCTTAAGAAATATGCTTGCATACTCTCATCTTTGCCCTTCTTAATTTCCTTCAGGTTATTTCTAAGAAACAAGACTTGATTTACATCATTAACTTTAAATAAACTCACTAGTCTATCGTAGATTTCCTTGGAGGTGTTCAGCGCGGAAACATAGGCCACCAAGCGCTTGTCAATAGAATCCTGGATGATCTTCCTTGCTTTGAATTCTCCCTTGGTCCATTTGTTCCTAGCAGCAACGGATGCATTTGATGGAGGCTCAACAATTCCGCCTCTCACATGGTCCAATACTTCCTGTTCTTCTAATGTTAAATCGAGCGACATCTTCCATCCGTGATAGTCAGACTTCTCACGGAGTTTGTCTTCAGCACGGAAGTGTGTTGAGGACCCCATGATTTCTTTAAGATAGTCTTGCCAACCTTCTCTTCGGTGATTGCTCTTACTCTTGCTCTTACTTGGGCTTTGTCTTCACCTCAGCTCTTATACCATGTTAAATTATGGTATGTTCTATGCATAGAGCAGTTTACTTATTTTTCTTCTTGTTAGCCACAGATTAACAATCACATATACATTAAGTAAAGTGCAGATAGAACATTAAATGATCAACAGAAAACAAGCCAAGACAAGAGACACAAGATGTGGCAACTAGCTAGGGACAAACTGCAATGCGGGGAAAACCTTTGATCAAATCTTCTTTTATCTTCAATAGTTCAGCAGAGGGAAATAGCACAAAATCTGAATTCTGTAATTTTATATCAGTAGCAGCAAACCCTAGATCAACAAAGTCAAACTTGGTCAAACTAGCTGAAATTGACCTCTAAAATACTTGGTCAATTTCCGGTCAACTTGTCCTCAAACAGCCTGAAAAAACAGCCCTTGAACAGCCCCAAAAGTTCAGTCAATTTGCAGATTTCTGAAGTCAACTTGCAGCCCTAAACTAGGGCAGTCAACACCAGTCAAACCAAAGGTCAGATCACCTCGATTTTCGTGCCAAAAATTGTGGTCTGCCTAGGAGAGGCAACCACACCCAATCCACACTTCTGTAAGGTCAATGCTGGTCAAAGAGATGACCTACTGCCCTAACATCCTTCTTTCTGCATCTTCCTTGCCCTAGGACGTCTTCCTTTTAGCCACGTGCGTGAGAGAGAGAGAGAGAGGCTCCTTTTATGCGTAGGAGAGAGAGAAAGAAGATGAGTGAATTGAATTCTCCAAATGAGGAAAATGCTCCTTGTATTTATATGCAAACATTGAGGTTGAATAGACATGAATGTTAGGCTTTTGAGCCTACATAAGTTTGTTGGCTAACCTTGAAAATTTGTCCATAATCAAAATATATTCATCTCTCCATAAATACTTATCGAAATCGGGTGATCTTTAGATCAATCCTACACCTATCGATGAGAGGAAATTAGGAAAAATATCATAAGCCATAAATAAGGTGATCCACGTGGAGTTTGGCCCTAGTTGCCAATTTTAACTTTGTGTTTTGATAATTGTTTGATCAAGAAACATAATAAAGATTAATAAGAAGCCAACAAAATTCACAAGCAATTATCAAAGAAAGAGAAATCTACCCTAATTTACAGTCAAACTGATTTCTCAACATCCATAGTAAGCCCACCTTTCTTTGAATACGCATTCGATATCTAAGAATAAAGAGCAAGGCATAGTCCTCAACTTCCTGCTTGATTTCCTTGTATCAAGTTTTCTAGGGTACATCTTGTGTTCATTGTGTGGTGTGGTATTTATTGTTGTAGCTTATTTTTTTATTCTCAATTTATTTGAGTATTTTGAGAACTATCCTTGTAATATTAAATTTAAGTCATAAGTAAACACTGGATGATAGAGGATAGCCTCACAAATTATAATGCCAATTAGGTTTAGCTCATGTGGTTGAGAGAGATGTTATCCTCCACAGCCAGTTTCAATTCCTACATATGACTGTTGAGTTCATAATGAGCATTTCTTGCAATGGCTTTGAGCCTTGTTCTTTGAGTAGTCCCTCAAGGACCAAAACATGTATATTCATCATATGGAATATAAAGAAATTTCTCATGGAAAGAAAAAATCACAAATTACAATATTTTGTGCTGACATGTAAGATATGTCATGACAAATTGTGCAAATGGAATATCCACAGCAATTTACAGAGCATCATGGCTACCATAATAAGCAGGAAAATACTTTTTGACCATCCAAAAGATAGCTTAGCCATATCAAGCTATGCAGGAGACATGCTTACCCATAGCACACAAGTAAAATTGAGCAGCGTATATCACAAAATTCACATTTCCGGCTAATTCATGCACAATTTGAATTGCAATACAACACATACTATAGAGTAAAAGCAATTGCAAAAAGAAAGTTGAGTGAACATGACTTTTAACCATTCAACTTTACAAAATATATAGAGAGAGAGGAGATTGTCAAATATAGATATAGGGAAGACAATTCACTTTCATATACTGTTTCATGAGAAACACTTACCAGCAGCACAAGTAAAATTCAGCAGCTTATAGCACGAAATTTACATTTCACAATAAATGGGGTCATAAGGTGAATTGCCGTACAACACACACACATATAGCTTGCCATGTATAAGATATATCATATAGGGAAGACAATTTTGCTTTCATATCCTGCTTCAAGAGTTTCTGAGTTTCTCCTCTTTATTTGTCGCATACTTTCATACTCCATAGAGGAGTACTCTAGAGTGTGTAATAAGCTAATTTCATTTTCCATAAAATTCCATTCTTCCTTTAATGTCTTTCCTAATAGATTACATCCATTGAATTACATGTTTGTTTCTTGCCTGAGTTCGTCTCTGAATAAATCTACTCCTTTCAGCATTTGCTCTCACAATTTGATAATTTAGAGATTACTGCTTACTTTTTCTAGAAACCGACATCGAGCTTGTTTTGTCTGCCAGTAGGAAGATTTGATAGAGAATTTAGACATTCCTGTATTCAATTTTTCTAAAAACTGAAGCTGATGTTCGTTGTGTCTGCCAGATGGAATGATCAACACGATCTTGTTTTTCGAGCACTACAAAGTGACTTCATGAAGAGTGTAGTGGATCAGGTTAGCAGAGTTCTTCTGAATAAACTTCATGTTAAATGTTAAACTATACCTCATGTAACTTACATGTATTTAAAATTGAATGTAAATGAAATCATCTCAGACATCCTCTGTCCCACAGTCATGGGGTACATCAACCAATGCAATTTGGGCCTCCTTCTTAGTCGTATGTGGACCGATGCAACTTCATAGGAATTGAACCATTGACATGTTATGGGAAGAAACTACCGAAACAAACCCACATTGTCCTCCATTCACTTGTTACATTTGCCAATCATCTCATCAGCTTCAGATTTTTGGGGCAAGAGCTAATCAAATCCTTATCTTGTTCTTTTCATTTTCTTCTCCAGGATATAAACAAGACAGACATGCAGAAAAGATAATCAGGCAAATCACGTACACACTAGAGTTGGCCTTAGGATTTTTCCCTGAACTTGTCCAAACACTAGATCTTCATCTAGTATTTTTGCCAGACCTTCGCAGCCTAATAAGAAAGAGTAATCGAACCCTCATCTTGGGAATTGGTATACCCTATGGAAACCCTAACCCTCAAATCAAGTTTGTACCAGCGTTTACAAGCCTTATCTTGCAACAGACAATCTCAAAATCGCGCTGTTTGAGTGATACTTACTCTTTATGCCGACCTCTGAATTACTGCAATGACAAATTGTTTCTAATAACTGCAGGTCGATGAGCTGTTATCTCGAGGTGAAAATGTTACAATTTACAACGGCCAGGTGAAACAACTGTGGCTCAGTTTGTGGGTTAGTTCCGATCATATTTTAAGGGAATTAATTGGACGAAAAAACATTTACTTATCAAGCTTCAATCAACTCTTAAAATTTGCAGGTGGATTTGATCTGCGCAACCACAGGAACAGAAGCCTGGGTTCAAAAATTGAAGTATGTACAAAACCCTAATCAATTCAAATTTGACTTGGGATTCCTTTCAATAACAAAGCATTACTAAACTAATACGATTTCCAACAAAATGACTCAGATGGCTGGGTTTGAGGGAATTTAATTCAATTAGGCGCACTCCGCTCCACTGCGACGGATCGGAAACAAAGGGATTCGTCAAACCATACAAAAATCTGCGATTCTTCTGGGTTCTGGGCGCAGGGCATTTCGTAAGTAGAAGCATTTCATTCATTTTATTTCGAATTTTAATGGAATGGGATTGCAGAGAAACTAGAATGAAAATGAGTTGATGACAGGAATTTGATAAAATGTGAACAGGTACCCGTAGATCAACCCTGCTTAGCCCTGGAGATGCTTGATATGGTTATCACTTCTACATCCTTCTAATTTTTCCCATTAAACTCCATAATCCTTATCCATGAAGTATAGATTACATGCAGCGTAATAAATAAAAAAATCATATAATAATTTGCATTATTGTCAACAAACACATGGCAATTTTGCATTTGTCACTGGGCCTTGATCAATTGGAACACACCTGAACAACATTTTTCAAAGTCCGCCGCTGAGACAGCGGAATACTAATGTTCATGATATTGTTTCAAATTTTAGTGGGCATGCTCGTTAAATGGAATGAAATTTTCGAAGTCCTTCGTTAACATTACAAATGTTCATGACCTGATTTCAAGTTTTGATCGGTTTAGGGTATATTGGTCAAGTGGAATGAGATTTATATATATGTGTATGCTGGAATGAAATTAACATATTAAAAATGATGTTTTTGATCAATATTAGAAATCATATTACTGGTCTAGATTTATTTTAATTGAATCAAATTTTTTTGAGTGAAAAGAAATTTTGTTTAGTAGATTCTGATTTAACATGGATTTAGGATGGTTTAATTATTATTCATAATTACAATTATTTACTTTATTTTATTTTTATGCAATTTATTTTACTTTTATTTTTGTGTAATTTGACCTAGTCAAAATGTTTACATAACCTAACAGGATTGGGCATCTCTTCCTTACTAGGCTAGAGAGTGTTTCTCAGCGCAACAATATTTATTTTTTTATTTAAATATGGTGAATTGGTAATCTATTAGAGTAATTTACATAAGATCTGAGATCAAACTTTTCATTATAGCATTAAAAGTGTATTTTGTTGGAAGAAATTGTCATTGATGTCAAAGGGTGAATTAACCAACATTTGTTTGGTGATTTGTGTGCACAAATTAGTGAATTTGGATGCATGGACTCCCTAGATTGATAGAGCTTGTTCTTCCATTTCGTTTGATAGGTCATTTGACTTGTGAGTCTTCTTGGTTGAAGAGATATTGACGTTTGAAGTTTGATGCCTCAAATGGATGGGTTTAGCACCAACATCTTGTCCCAAAATTCATGGCTTCAATATTTTATTTATGGACCTAGAAGGAGGCCAAAATTGAAATTCAAATTGTCCTAAATCCATATATCCAAGTCATTCTTGAACAAAGATATTATGACAAACAAATTGTTTTTAATATGCCTAAATCTCCTTGTTCAAGTCGGCTTTCCTCTTCCAAGTCGACTCCAAAATAGACGTGCCTTTTCAAAATAAAAATCATTATTTTGGTACAGGTTAGCTCCAAAATAGGCCCCCCTCCCAATCAATATAAATATATCCAATCATGGGCATTGTAGGCAAGTAAATTCAATGATCTATCTCAAATATATTTGGAGCAGTTTGAGGCAAATCAAAGGAGGATTATCTGTGACATGAAGTGCAATGATCAAGGCTAAGAGGATCGATTTTCTCCCTGTTTTGGTTTGTTCTTGTTATGTTGGAAAATTCGTTGGTCAGATCAGACTATTTTGAGGTACTTAATGCTCAAATATATCCTTGTATCAGTTCATAGAAGAGGCCCAAATTCAGGCCTACTACAAGTATGTTTTGTAGCCCTCTAAAGTGAAATTTTAGGCCTTCATTTGGCCCTTCCTGAGGTTGATTCAGACATCCTGAAGCAAAAGATTTCGACCTACTTTGAGGCCCACTTTTAAGACATATTTTTGTCCTTATAAGTTTGATTAAGGCTTGTTCTAAAGCTCCTTTTGAAGCAGATGGAAGCCATTGACTAAGGCCTATTCATGAGGTAGAATCTATCTGAGATAGAGATCCAATCCTGAGGAAGTTGAGGTAAATCTGAAGTCAAATATAATCCAAATATGAGGTAGTATGAGGCTATACTAGAGCTCTATGTAGATCACTGGACAAAGTCATGTTAGGACAAATTTCTCAATTTCCCTTTGAAGTAGACCCTAAAGCAGTCTGAACCTATGACACCCTGAGGAAGATGTGAAACTAAGGTCTGTTTTAAGGCCTTATTGAAGTATGCTTTGAACCCATTCAAATAGTCATTGAAGAGGTGATTGGAAGAATGTTTAGAGGAGGTTAAATCACATTTATTGAAGCAGAATCAAAGAGAAGATTATGGACTCCTTTAAAGGCAAGGATAAGAACAAATGTCAAGGCATATTAGACAGTAAGGAGGCACTCTAGTATTGATGTTCTGAGGTATGCAATAGAATTCCTCTTTTCTTATTAGACTGTGTATTCTTGATAATCTTTATAGATTGCATATTACAAGTCACAGACATAACGACATACTTGTTAGATCAAGGAGCAAACCTAATGTTGAAGGTGACAATGTGATGAGTCTATGTTTTCTGATACCAAGTTTGAAACTAGTAGAAGCAGGTCATATGGCAGACCAGTGGCACATTGGTTTGTGCTTGTGGAAGTAGTTTAAGAACAATAGTTGCAGTGACAACAAAATTATGAATGAATGCAAGCAGTGAGTGTAAAATGACATGATTGTAGTGAAAGCATCATGATAGTGATTTGTTAAAGAAGATTGAACATTGTTGTAAGTGGTCCATTGTCCCTTGTATGGGAGCCCAATATTATTGTTATATATTTTATTGTTAAGGGTAACAGGGTGGTGCTGGGGAAGGAAGTTGTAGCTTCATTCAGGAGGTTGTCGCCTCCTTCCAGTGGATGCTCATAAACTATGGGTTGTAGCTCCTTCTAGTAGTGGCTGGTAAATGATCTGGGGTTGTATCCCTTCTAGTTGTAGCTAGTAAATTAGAAGATGTAGTTTCCCTTCTAATAAAAATAAATTGTTCATGTATTTTTTGTGTACTCTTGATGTGATGTTATTGGTTAATGCTATGTGATCTTTAATTGTTGAAATTTATTAAATATTTATTCACCCCCCCTCTTAGTACTTCCAACCATTTAACAATCCACAAGTCGCATAGACCAATAACTTAGCAAGAATCGAGATGTCTCAACCTCACCAATGTGGACTCTAACTCAAAGATGTTTGTTATTGTAATTAAAAATATTTAATTTAGAATCGGTTCATTATCTTAACGAGGACATCCTACCATAACTCTAGAATTGAAAATAAACCTATATATTTTAGAAATACAATGAATGAGTCTTTATAACCTTAAAAACATGGAAAATATAAAGTTTTTTTAGAAATTACAAGTAATATGAACATATAAAGAAAAACTCTATGAGAAAGTGTTTGTAATAAAGAATGAAGGACACGCTAAAAAATATATCATCTCATTAACTAGACAATGATACGTAAACATAAAGCCCATAACAGCTTAGGAATAAAATAAAATAAAAAATTGAACTTAGCAATGGGAAGTAAATTGGTTTGGAGACTAATCACAGGATAAAATTATCAATGGAAGCAAGTCTTAGTGGGAAAATAGTACAATTAGGAAAGGAGAATTTATTTGGAATTAACAAACAAAGCTAAAGAGGGCTCCCACATATCGAAACTAATTTCAGCAACCACTCCACTTATGAAATATAAGCTCTCCTGGACCCCTAGAAATGGTAAGGATATCAATATATGGACAACATCTATTCTGGGAACACCCCCTGGAATGGAGTAATTGATTCACTCCCAGCTAGTTTTGGTTATCAAAGAAAAGAATATTCACTCTATTTGACAACTCACTATTGAAAGAAAGAGGAGAATGGAAAGGATAGTCGTGGGGCAATGTTCCACCTCCTCTATTACCACTAGTTCAAGAATTGGAATCAGCATTAACCGAGTATGCTCCCATATCAATAACTATAAGAGACCAAGGAGGCTAGGGACTCTTGCATTATATAGTAAAATCTGGTTACGATGTCCTACTAGTTACTAAAGGGTTTCCCCCAAAATTTGTTGTGGACTTGTCTTTGGAACCTAGATTGTCTCCCCAAAGTAAATATCTTATTTTGAATGCTAGTGCGCAAGAAAGTATTGGCAGCAGAAAATGTTGGAAATAATACTGAGAGGGGGGGTGAATAAGTATTATCAGGTCAATTATTTTTCATTTCACAGTCAGATTTGTATACGCTACTTAAGTTAGTAAAAACCACGTATGTACGTAACTGCAGTTAAGGAAACCAGCGTACATCCAGCAGACTTGTAATTTAAATTATTCTTCAGATGTTGATCATTAATCTATGCATCAAACCATATAAATAGTAACTAGGAATAGTGAAACAGAACAGGCAGTCACACATAAGAACACAAGATATAAGGTGGAAAGCCAATGTGGGTGAAAACCACCTACTGCAATTCATCTCTATCTTCTTTTAATTAGAAACTTCTTTTTACAACTGTACTAGTGTAGTCCTATAGCAGTACATAGGCTGCTACCTGCAGAAGGCTACAACCTTCTCTCGTTCTCCAGCTTCTCCTGGAAGGGAGCTACAACCCCCTTTGCTCTTGTACTAGCTGAGGTACTAGTACGGATGTGCTGACCTACAGAAGGCTACAACCTTCTCTTTTCTTCCAGGGACCACATTTCATAAATTTTCAGACTGGATCCATGAATAACATCAATCAAACATCAAGTCTATCTGCATCAATCAATCTCCTTGCACCAACCAAAAACTGAATCAAACAATCACTTCTCTAAATGTTGTACCCAGAAAACAATAACAGTAACCAGAACCAATCCTGAACCCAGACCACTACAGCAATAAACAGAAGCAGCTAAAACATATTTCATGAGACGTACGCTACGTCAATATGTAGAAACATGCGTGCATACGCTTATGTATTAAGGCCAACTAGCGTATACGCTGTTTTGACTTACTGAACTAGCATGTATACATGCCTCTGATGTGCCGAACCTGCGTACAAATCTATAAAAGATAATTCACCCTTTCAAATATTCAGACATCAGTTATACCCAGATTATCAGATTTATAGATCAAGTCATGCGCCAAATATAACAGATCAAAATCACACAAAGATACTATTGTTCAAGCCTTAAGATCTTGACTCATCCATAGGACTTATCCTTCTTCTAACGCTCAGGTTCCTCCTTGATTCAGATCCAGCTATGCACCATTACCCAATGACCAGTATTCTGGATCTTGCTCTTCATCAGGTATTCAATACTTGAGTGAATACCTTTTCCTAATGATCTCCTTTCCCTTTTATAGTCTTAGGCCTTACTCAATACCGCGGTCCAAAACCACGTAGAACCAATACTTGGGACCCAATACCTAGGTTCAACACTTCGGATACAATACCATGGTCCACAACCATAGGTCCAACAAGGACCAAATAACATGGACTAAAAATGAGTTTTCCCACATGTATGCACTTTTCCGTGCATGAAAGTGCGTGTATACGCATACGTGCCTTTTGATCAATGATCTCGCGTGTATACGTGGCTTGGTTAAGAGGAAATTGCGTATATCTCTTTTTCTTTCATTCTGAGAGCCTGAACTGTGATCTGCCATCAAGGACAACACCTGTGTCATAGTGCCAAACCTGTGTCATAATGCCAACAATCTCCCCCTCTGGATTTGATGGCAACCCCAAGTCACTCAAAGTCATTCTCCCCCTTTGACATCAAGGGCAAAGGGTTCTGCTCCCCCTGAATACATGCTAAAATCTTTGCTTTTCCTATGTTGTCCATGCTCCCCCTGACTATAGGCAAGATCTGCAAAAATATGTTCTACAAAAAAGAACATGACTCTATACATTATAAATGACCTTCCTATCAACAAAGACACATATATACATCCATCTCCCAACCAAGTCGGGATATACCAATATTGACTCATCCACCCAACCAAGTGGGGATACACCAAGAATTTACACATGATAAAACAAGAACTTTACATCATCCATCCCAGGCATAGTGGGGAACCAAAATAGGCTGTTACATGACCTTGATAAGAAAAGAAATACATGACATAGAGAGGAAATATCTACAACAAGAATATGATAGCTATTAACAACTATCATCAGCAGCATCTGTCAATCATCATTCAGACCAACAACCATGTTCTCCCTCTGCAACTGTTCCACCTGAAACTAAAAGAACTGTGAAATTGAACCAATATCTTCTAAGATAATGCCAACAATGCATTATTAGAGGAATATATCCTCCCCCTGAACCTGTGCCAGATGGTCTTTGTCAGACCCATATCAGACTCTTTTCATCATGATCCTGGCCCACTCTTTGTCTTCAAACCAACATATACGCGACTGTATCCACATAAACTTGTGTATGTACACGGATTCTCCTCATTAAACTCGCGTACAACCACTTTTCTCTGAAACAAACAAGTTTCAACAGCAAGATGATGCATCACTACTCCACCTTCTGTCTGAGGTATTCAAATGTCTCCCTGGGCAGTGGTTGGTGAGTATATCAGCAACCTGTTCCTTGGAGGGGACATACTCCAATTTGACCTTTTGTTCAAGCACTTGTTCTCGGAGAAAATGATATTTGATAGGTATGTGCTTGGTCTTTGAATGCATGACTGGATTTTTTGAAATGTTGATTGCACTTGTATTATCACATAAAATGGAGATAGGTGGAGTACAAGTGATTTGAAAATCTTGCAAAATTTGCATCATCCAAAGGAGTTGTGTGCAGCAAGATGCAGCAGCCACATATTCCGCCTCAGCTGTAGATAAAGCAATTGAATTTTGTTTCTTGTTGAACCAAGATACTAATCTGGAACCCATAAAGAATGCACCACCACTAGTGCTTTTTCTGTCATCCACGCTTCCTGCCCAATCTGCATTTGTATATGCATGAAGTGTGAGATCTGTATCTCTAGGATACCATAAGCCATAGTTTTGTGTTCCTTGAAGATATTTGAAAATTCTTTTAACCGCCTGAAGGTGTGCTTCTTTAGGATTTGCTTGGAATCTTCCAACTATTCCCACTGCATGCATGATGTCTGGTCGGGTACCTGTCAAATAGAGCAGACTACCAATCATGGATCTATAGGTTGGTTGATTACTGCTGCTGAATCATCATTTGCGCTGAGGCTACATCCTATTACCATAGGGGTACATACCGATCTCCTTGAGGTACTTGGTTTGTGATAAAAAGATACCATCTTTATTTTGTTGGGCTTGTAAACCAAGAAAATATGTCAGCTCACCAAGCAAGGACATTTCGAATTCTTTCTGCATCACCAAAGCAAAGTTTTGACTCATGGCTTCTTCATTGCTACCAAAGATGATATCATCAACATACACAACAAGTATTAGAAATTTATCATTATCAATTTTTACATATAGATTGTTATCTGCTGATCCTTTGAAAAAACTTGTTGATGGAGGTATTTGTCCAGACGATAATACCAAGCTCTTGGAGCCTGTTTAAGACCATAGAGTGCCTTCTTAAGTCTGCATACAAGTTTTGGATCATATCCAAGGATGAATCCATCTGGTTGCTCAATATACACTTCTTCTTCCAAGTATCCATTTAAAAAGGCATATTTTACATCCATTTGAAATACGTTGAACTTCTGAAAGCTAGAAAGAGCAAGGAACATTCTTATGGCTTCAAGTCTAGCAACCGGTGCAAAATTTTCTTCAAAGTCTATACCTTCTTGTTGAGCATACCCTTTACAAACAAGTCTGGCCTTGTTTCGAATAACATCTCCATTTTCATTCAGCTTATTTTTGAATATCCATTTTGTCCCTATGACATTCTTATCATTTGGTCTAGGAACCAACTCCCAAGTGTTATTCTTTTCAATTTTCTCAAGTTCTTCATTCATCGCCTTGACCCAACATTCATCTTTGCATGCTTCACTTACATTCTGAGGTTCAGTGGAGGAGAGCAATGCTAGATAGCTTGAAGCTTCTGAAATAGTTCTTCTTGTTGTACACCTGCCTCTTTCTGCCCCAACATTTGAGTTTCTGGATGATTCTTCTGAACGTACTTGGATGGAGTCTTTTCTTCTACCTTATTTGTTCTTCTGGTGCCTCATAGGTTTCTTCTTCATCATAAGTCTGATTTGATGTTGAAGGATAGTCCTCATCATCTTCGAAATCTTCAGATTTTACATGCCTAGGAATATTTCCTTCTTCATCGACCACTACATCAATACTTTCAACATTTTTTCCAAGTCTTTTATTGTAACACTTATATCCTTTGCTGTGGGGAGAGTAACCAAGGAGAATTCCTTCATCTGCTCTAGGTTTAAACTTGCCAAAGTTTTCATTAGTCCTTTTGATATAACATTTGCTTCCAAAATTTTTGAAGTATTTTACCGTAGGAGTCTTACCATAACAAAGTTCATGAGGAGTCTGAGTGTTGTTTACTCGGACATTTGTCTTGTTGAGAATAGTAACAACAACAAATGCAGCTTCACCCCAGAAGGTTGCGGGAGTTCCAGACTCATCAAGCATAGCACGAGCCATTTGTTGAACCATTCTGTTCATTCTTTCTACTACTCCATTTTGTTGAGGATTCCTTGCAGTAGAGAATTCCCTTCTTATTCCATGTTCTTCACAAAAATCAAAAAATTCATCCAAGGTAAATTCCCCTCCTCGATCAGACCTAAGGCATTTGATTCTGCGATCTGATTCATTTTCAACCAAGGCTTTGAATGCTTTGAACTTTTCGGAAGCTTCGTCTTTATGCTTCAGAAGTCCTATCCAACACATCCTGGAAAAGTCATCAATGAACAATATGAAGTATTCTTTTCCTCGAGGTGACCTTTTCCTGGATGGACCACATACATCAGTATGGACAAGTTCAAGTGGCCTACTAGATGATCCTTCCTTCTCAGGGAAATTAGTTCTGGTTTGCTTACCAAACTGACATGATTTGCATATTGTATTGTCTGGAATTATGATGTCAGGGAGATCACGAACTGCCTGATATTTGCAAGCTTTCCTTATCTGAGAGAAGCTTAGATGACCCAATCTTCTGTGCCATAGCCAGTGTTCATCATTCTTGCTTAGATAGCATTGTTGTTGTCCTCCCTTGAGTATGTATAAATTATTTGGAGTTCTTATGCCTTTGATCAATGTTTCTCCTGTATCAAGCTCACAAACAATACATCCATTTGATCAAAATATTACCTGATTTCCTTGATCACACATTTGACTGACACTCAATAGATTATGCTTTAAACCATCAACATACATAACATTTCCAGCTTTGACCTTTTCTTTCAAAAGAACAGAACCTTTACCTTTTATGAATGCAGGGGTGTCATTTCCAAATGAGACCTTCTTTTCTTTTTCTAAGGCACTATATGACTGAAGTTTTTCTTTATCACCTATCATATGTTTTGAGCATCCACTATTGATGTACCACTGATTTTCCTGCCCTTCCGCATATAAGGCTATACCACATCTTTCTGGATGTGGTTCTTTCTTTCTCCATGTTTTGGGACTTAATGAAGCTTTCTCCTTCTGATTTGTTTTCCGAAACCTACTCCTACATTCAGAATCTTCATGACCGAAGTTGTTACAAATAGAACATTCTATTTCATTTTCAAGAGCAGAAAAATTATTGTAGGTCCTTTTCATGATCCCAGTCATACTCCTTTATTTTTGAGCTTCTCTAGTCATGATGGTCTTGTAGGCAACACATTGAGCAAATTTGTGTCCGAAGTTATGACAAGAGAAACATTGGCCATTGAAGAAATTCCTGCGATTATCAAACCTGCCGACCAAATGATTGTAGTTTCCATTGACATCCATTCTTGAGGCAAATTGAGAATGATTTACCTGCGGTTGGTTGTAGCTTCTGTTCATCCTTGAAGTAGATTGCCCCCGATTTACTTGGTGATCTCTGTTCATTCTTGAAGTAAATTGTCCCTAATTTACCTGGTGATATGCATTATGCCTTTGCTGTCGATTGTCAACCTGTTCACTTCTCCTTGCTGCATCAAGATAACTTTTGGAATTGGATGGCTTCTGTGCTTGAGATGCTTCTTCAGTATATCCAAGACCTATATTGATTAGAGGAGAATGTTGCACTTTGATAATCTCATCTAAATTTTCAGATCCTTTAGCAAATCTAAGATTAAGAGCTTTTGTTTTCTCAATATCTTTTCTAAGTCCCACAATTTCACATTCTAACTTTTCATTGTGCTTTTTTCTTTCAGCAAGTTGGAATGGCAGAGTATCTATAATCATATTCTTTTCTTCTAAACAAATTTTAAGTTTAGAAATTTCTTCATAAAGCCCTTCTTCATTTATAGCATCCAAGAAATCATCATCTTCAAAAGCCATCAAAAGTCTATAATCATTACATTGTTCATCTTCATCACTATTTGAAAATCCATCACTGTCTTCATGTGTATAATAGCTCTTTTTACTTACATTTTGTTTTCTGTTCCATCTAACTGGTTCCTTACCTTTGTCAAGCTTATCTTTATGAGGACACTTGGCTACATAGTGACCGACTCTTCCACAAGCAAAGCATTTAAAAGGTAGCTTACCTCTGAATCTTCCAGAACCCCGTTGAAGGTTCTTGACAAAGTTTGATTCTTCCTCTCCTTCTGACATATGCCCTTACTCATTGTATTCTCCTTTTCCCGAGGCTTTGAATGCAGATTCTCTCATGTCTGATGGTCCCCCTTTTCTCATTTCGAAAGCAGTTAGGATTCCGTGCAGCTGTGACATGGTAATGCTTTGTAGATTCTGCTTTTCTTCTATGGCAGAAACCTTTGATTCAAACTTAGAAGACAAAGATCTTAGAACCTTTTCAACCAAAGTAACTTCTTTTATTTCTTCACCCAAGTTTTTCATACGATTAACAATCTCATCTATACGTAAGAAATAATTAGCCACACTTTCATCATTGTGCATTCTGAGAGTTTGTAGTTTTGCACGTTTTACCTGATCGTCTCCTTCATAGCTCAGAACGATCTTGTCCCATATTTCTTTTGTGGTTTTGAGCTGCATAACCTTGACGAATTCTGATTGAGATAAACTCCCTAATAGAGTATTAACAGCCTTTGCATTTGTTTCATAATGCTTCTTACCAGCCGTATCCGTAGGAGTTGTTGATGGAAATGTGTATCCTGTTTCCACGATATCCCAAACTTCTGTACCAAGAGATTGAAGATAGCTTGTGATTCTTACCTTCCAATAGACGAAGTTGCTTCCATCAAATATTGGTGGCCTGATAGATGCCTCCTTTTAGTAGTTGCTCATGATGATAGATCTTCCTTCAAGCGGTCAAGCTTCTTCTGAAAGACCTGCTCTGATCCCAATTGTTGGAAATAACACTGAGAGGGGGGGTGAATCAGTATTATCAGGTCAATTATTTTTCATTTCACAATCAGATTTGTATACGCTACTTAAGTTAGTAAAAACCGCATATGTACGCAAATGCAGTTAAGGAAACGAGCGTATAACCAGCAGACTTGTAATTTAAATTATTCTTCAAATGTTGATCATTAATCTATGTATCAAACCATATAAACAATAACCAGGAACAGTGAAACAGAACAGGCAGTCACACATAAGAACACAAGATATAAGGTGGAAACCCAATGTGGGTGAAAACCACCTGCGATAATTCGTCTCTATCTTCTTTTAATTAGAAATTTCTTTTTACAATGTTTCTGTACTGGTGCAGTCCTATTCCAGTATGCAGGCTGCTACCTGCAAAAGGCTACAACCCTCTCTCATTCTCCAACTTCTCCTGGAAGGGAGCTACAACCCCCTTTGATCTTGTACTAGTTGAGGTACTAGTACGTAGGTGCTGACCTACAGAAGGCTACAACCTTCTCTTTTCTTCCAGGGACCACGTTTCATAAATTTTCAGACTGGATCCATGAATAACATCAATCAAACATCAAGTATATCTGCATCAATCAATCTCCTTGCACCAACCAAAAACTGAATCAAACAATCACTTCTCTGAATGTTGTACCCAGAAAACAATAACAGTAACCATAACCAATCCTGAACCCAGACCACTGCAGCAATAAACAAAAGCAGCTAAAACATATTTCATGAGACGTACGCTACTTCAATATGTAGAAACATGCGTGCATACGCTTATGTATTAAGGCCAACCAGCGTATACGTTGTTTTGACTTACTAAACCAGCGTGTATATGTGCCTCTGATGTGTCGAACCTGTGTACAGATCTATAAAAGATAATTCACCCTTTCAAATATTTAGACATCAGTTATACCCAGATTATCAGATTTATAGATCAAGTCATGCACCAAATATAACATATCAAAATCACACAAAGATACTATTGTTCAAGCCTTAAGATCTTGACCCATCCATAGGACTTATCCTTCTTCTAGCGCTCAGGTTCCTCCTTGATTCAGATCCAGCTATGCACCATTACCCAATGACCAATATTCTAGATCTTGCTCTTCATCAGATATTCAATACTTGAGTGAATACCTTTGCCTAATGATCTCCTTTCCCTTTTATAGTCTTAGGCCTTACTCAATACCATGGTCCAAAACCACTTAGAACCAATACTTGGGACCCAATACCTGAGTTCAACACTTCGGATGCAATACCATGGTCCACAACCATAGGTCCAACTACCAAGGACCAAAAACCATGGACTAAAAATGAGTTTTCCCACATGTACGCGCTTTTCTGTGCATGAAAGTGCGTGTATACGCATACGCGCCTTTTGATCAATGATCCCGCGTGTATACGCGGCTTGGTTAAGAGGAAACTGCGTATATCTCTTTTTCTTTCATTCTGAGAGCCTGAACTGTGATCTGCCATCTGAGTGAGTTGCCATCAAGGACAACACCTGTGTCATAGTGCCAAACCTGTGTCATAATTCCAACAGAAAATCTTTAGAAACGAGGAAGAATAGGTCCATCCCACTATGTGTTGTGCCATGAGAATGAGGAAAACATTTCTTGCTTGTTCCTAGTATTCAAATTCACTAAACAAGTATGGGAATATGTCTTAAAAAAAGTATTGTTTTTATTTGTCTGCATTTCAAGCATAAATCATTTTTTTAATGCAAGGGAAAAGCATTATGTTGGAAGTATGAAATGAAAACATTCATTCAAAATAAAAAGGTGGGCCCTTCCCAAGTTTATTTGTTGGAAAATATGGCTGGCTAGGAACATGGCCATGTTCCAAAATATTTTTACAACACCGGAGTGGTGATCGTCAAAGCCTCCATCATGTTAGCAAAAGATTTAAAGTCAAATATTTCTTACTCACCTTCTCCCCAAATAATATATGAGTAGGAAGGAGCATGGATCAAAAACTTTAACCTATAAGAACAAATCAAATCAAGAGGAAAAAAATAGAGTCTTATAAAACTTAGGCTCTCAAATATTTGTAGAATGGCTCGCAGGATATGAATATCTTGTTCTAATTTTTGACGGGGCTTTAAAATCTATCCCAAGGATGTTGGAGTATGAGGATAATATATTACCCCAATGGAAAAAGAGAAATAATGTATTCTTGGGGCCTGGGAATAGCTTCAAATAACCAAGCAAAAATTTACAATCTATTCCCAAGGCATCCTCTTTGCTCTATCTCAAAATGTATCAAAACTTAAAATGGTAGGGGATTCCTCCCTCCTTATAACTTACCTACAAAAGGACTCTACCCGAAAAAATGTGCAATTGAAGGCTCTAATGATCAAAATAAGAGGATTTATTTATAAGCTTGCACACTATGAAGCTTTCCACATCCTTAAACTAAACAATGAATAAGCAGACCCATTAGAAAACCAAGGAACTAAGCTAGCAAAATAATACTTGATGATTAATAACACCAAGCATAAATGTGTGATCCCCTTAATAGAATTATTATGATTTGGCTTTCCCTAGAGTATTCTTCTATGTTTCATGTGTGATTGAATCTTCTTCTCTGTTATATGTGTTCTGTTTGATCTTGCTCAAATCGATTAAGCTTCCGCAAGTTTGATAGTAGAAGTAGATTGAGTATTTTGCTTTAGTACATTACATAATCTGTTTAATCTACAGTTTCACACCTACCTCTTAAGGGGATCACACATTCCAACTCTGCACACACACACATACACCCTTAGATTGGGAAACTGGTCCCATTATCCCCAGTCGGACCCGCTATACCAAACGGATAAGGAGCTGCCAACCAAGGTCCGGACTGGGTGGGTATCCCCCTTGTTGTCGACCCGATTTTCGGGGCTTCAACATATTTGGCGCTAGAAGGAGGGCCTGAACATAGTGTCTGTTGGAATGATTTTCAATTGTAACATTTGAATCAGGATGGCTGCTCACAAACTTCCCATTTGGAGTTGCATCCATGTTCCTACCTCTTCCAACACTCCACCTGAAGTGGTAAGACTCTTCTCTTAGGTAAAATTCAATGGTAAGAATAATTCTTCTGCTTTTAATCATGCTCTTCAATTTATTCAAAGAGTTTCAAGTTCTGATATTCAAAGAATTGATGAAGGCGTTTTATGCATAATTTTTACTCTTACATTCACGACGGAAGCTAGAAAATGGTGCAGAACCCTCCCAGTTGCATCAATTCACAGCTGGGACCAATTCGTCAAGACTTTCATTTTTGAATTTGATTGTTATGATTATGACCAGGTATATGATGAAATTGATTATCTACGGAAACAAGATGAATCTGTTAGGGATTTTAATATGCGATTTCATCTTAATTGTCTAAAGTATGATCTTGAAAGTGAACTCATGGATGAAGAATCTTCAGATTATGCTGAGTATTCCCTGCCTCCTATGTCTGATCAAACAGAAATTAGTTCAAGCTTTGTCTCATTTTCTTCTAATGTGAATGAGAATTCCAATTTGAATATACAAATCAGCCATGATGAAGAAAGTTCCCAAAGCCTAGGAGACATGCATGCTCTAATGCAAGAAGACAAAAGCGAGAATGCTGGAGGAAAGCCTGCCTTGGAATCAGAAGATGACTTTGATACAAGGTCAGATAATATCGTTCCAAATCAACAAATGCAGATGCCAAGGTTAGAACAACAAACTATTTCTCTTTCAAAAAGTATCAGTACACAAAGGTATGATCTAAAGCCCGATGTCTATGATGAATCTGATGAACAAGGATTTTTCCATGATGAAATTTTCAAATGCATTGTTCCAGAATCGCATTTTTCTCTTTATCCTGATGTTTTTAGTGATGATAATTTTTCCCCTCTCAATATTAAAGATATCTCAAAAAGTACAGAGGATTATTCAAATGAGTCATCATTAGGTCTTCAAGATAAAAAGACAGCTATAGAACATCCTTTGATCATTTTCAAACAAGAACCACTTGACCTTCCTTGCCTGAAAATATATGACAAAAAAGAGAAATCTAGGGAAACCTGTAAAATCATTTATGATAGCTACTTTGACAACGATGATGTTGTTGATTTACCCCAAGTAACTCAACAAAGCTCAGATAATGAGAGATATTCTAATTCAGGAATCATATCAGTCAATCCTCATTTCAAAGTAAAAGATCATTTGTATGATTTTACTATGCAAGACAATACCCCGATCTATGATTCATATCATGAGGAAACCCCCATGCCTGTTCACAATCATAACTTGTCTTCAGATTCACAAGACGAAATTCGAAATTGCTCGGATCCCATAATTCTAGCCAGTTCTTGTGAAAAACAAGATATTCCAAGTCAATCCCAGTTGTGCTGTAACATTATTTGTACAGATAATCATTTCTTCCTTTCTCACTTACACTCATCTTGTACAAAATCGGATTGTGTTTTAAATTTTCAGACTTTTGATAGATTACTATGGTATGTTGAGCACCTTATCAAAGAACATTCGAAAGATGTGCTACCATTTTGGAAAGCTAAACTGTGTCAAGGAAGTATAGAACTTTTTCAATTCCAAGATCAATCAATATCAAACTTCCTTAGAAAACTTATTTGGCATCCAAAACATCATCAACGAAGGAAAGTACCTTTCGAAACTTGTCGGAAATTCGCGCCAATTGATAAATATCTTTCCAGAAATTTCCATCTATTCTGCATTGATTTATTTAGTGATTTATATATGGAAACTTTCCTTTTACAAGAAATCGCTAAAAGCTCGACTTTAACGCACAGTAGGTTACAAGCCATTGAAACTGAAAAATCATATTCACAACCTGGCTTGTCATCTTTCCTATTACAAGATCATCAATCCATAACAGAAATTCATCCTGATTTTTATGATCCAATAGGTATCCAGTTGGAAAGAAGTTTTCATGAGAAAGAAATATCAGACAGAATTCCAACTGAAGTTACACATTCTTATTCCACATCCAACATTAACAGTCTAGGAAAAGTTTTGTTCTTAACGCTAATGTTTGAAAGTTACATACGGGTAGGAATAAAAATGAAAAGATGGTTCCACTGGAAATACCATTTCACCTAGTTAATTTTCTGTATATAGTTAGAATAGGAGTAGGAGTAATTTAGCTAGGTTATTAGGTTTTAGGTTTACTTTTAATAGTTGGTAGGTAAAATAAGAGAAGAGATTATCCCTATTCTGTACATAATCCTAGGGAATGTCTACCTCTCATTTCGTTAAATATTTTTCCCCATAATAAAATTTGCTATGGTTAACAACATTTGACATTTACCAAAGGCACCATTTCTCTATCTGATTTTGAACTTCTGCTTGTGTAAATAGAAAATATTTTAGAAACTTGATCTTTATTATTAATAGATATAGTTAAAAACTTTAAACCCGATACGATACTAGTTTCAACTTCCAAAAACTTGACAAAAGTAATCTTAGTGAAGAAATTGTTTTATATCAGTACAACGAAAAGTATCAATAACAAAATAAAGATTCCCTGTAAAAAACAGCTATTTCCCAAAAACTCTATTATTGTCGTCCAGAGCTTTCTTAAGGAAAGCGATGATATCCTCCCTGTTAGAGAAAATCGCAGCATTCAGAGAGACAATCCAAGAAACACTATATCTCAAAGAATAAGAGGTCTCATCACGAGCCGGCTTATCATGATCACAGATATTATAACTTGCTGACTTTGCCAATACTGTCCACCAAAATAGGGCAACGACTCAAGATTGTTGAAATCAAAAGACAAGGGGTCTCATCACGAGCCAGCTTGTTCAGCAAAAGTGTAAATCAAGTGAATGACTGTGTCATAATTTGGCTACCAAACCAAGACATTGTTCTTTGGGGATAAAAAAGGAAAAAGTGTCAATCTGGGTTTTTCTTCGAAGGTTGTAGATCGCCTTAAGCAGGATAAAGGATCATTACTGGGTAATAGGTAACCCTGTCGAGGCTATGGACGCCTGCTGGCAGCAGAGGCTCTACCTGCGACAAAGGAGCATATTTAAAAGGCTGCTACACAGGGAAGACTTTATTTTAATTTTTACAAGACCAAGTAATGGCTGATGTAAATGCAAGGACAAGCTGAGGATACAAGTAATTAAAATAGAAAGAGGTTGAAACAAAATATCATTGATAGTTTGAAGTATAATATGCTTTATCTTTTTATAATAAAGTTTAAGTTTTCTGAGAAAATTTTTGTTTCGGAAGTTTGAAAAACGTCAATAGAAGATCAGAGATAACTGGTTCTCCCAAGTGAATCACCAATTGTTGTGGCCAGCAACACCCCCCCCCCCCCCCCCCCTTGTTCATTTAAGTGTTGTCCAAAATACTAAATGAATGGGGACCCTTAGTTAAATTTTAAAGAAAAAAGCAAGAGTTTCCTTTCTTCAAAATAAGGTTACCATCGTAAGCTTAGAAAGGTCTTTTGAATATTTTTAACCTAAGTCTACGATAAGGGAAATGTCTTTAAAGCCACGTTGCAAAAAGATAGGAAATGCCTCCATTTCTCTATAATATCAGTATGCACAAGACCCTCGTGTTAAGCATAACATCGCATCGCAATAAAGTAATACTCATAAGGAAAAAACTTAAAGATTTACCGATCTGCGATAACACCGATCGCAAGATCGCATATCGCAGAAATGAGCTGGCAAGATTTGGCAAACATCAAACTTCTGCGACCTGCGATGTTGCGATCGCTGCGATATTATATTCTCGCGATCTGCGATGGTGCGATTTGCGATGGCGCGATCTGCGATGTTACGTAAGCAAATCATAAATCACTTCATCACGAATCCTTCAGGCACGCCATTCAAAGAAAAGCCACTTACCATAATCTGACTCAAGATCATGCGCTTTTAATGATAGTAAATGAACCAGTTGTCAGTTATTAAATGAAATGAAGATGCGTGCTTTTGTAAAGAATTACTTCACGTAAGGTGGCATATTTGATATATCTGTTGCATTTAAAACTCTCCCATCACCTTTCTTGATCAGTCATTTCCATTTCACTCGTAATCTGCAGGAACGAAGAGCTAAGACGATTCAAAGCCAAACGCAAGAAGAAATGGGAAAGAAAAATAAAGCTCAAGGCTCTGAGGCGAAGGAAAAGACGAAGGAGATGGCGCCTTTGTATACAGACACAGCCTGTAACAGAGACGCAGGGATATCGACATGGGAAAGCATGTACAGGCTGCTTGAAGAAGAAAATCCTAGAATAATGAAGGTTGCTGCTGTCGCGGGCTCACAATGCTCTTCCGAGGCATCCTTAGAGGAGCTAGCATGTTCATTTCTTCACCGGATAGCAGCAAGGCCCAAAATTCTACCATATACAGATATGATCAAGTGGATACTTGACAATGCAGAGATGAACAACAGACAATTCAAGGTTCAAGGACATGGGCTCATCGGATCATTCGCTGTGCAAGATTTAAAGCTTATGTATCATCTTCCTGAACCGCAGGCGACTTACAATGCACAATTCGTTAAGAAATTTGTGGCAGAGAACCCAAACCTAGCAGAGACCACCAAAGATTGGTCCAGAAAAGATGAACCGCTCAAAAAAGACAAAAACGATATGTACAGCACTGGTTCCCTCACCTCTCTGTATTGTTTTGCTGCGGCCATGCTTTGTAGATTATTTGGGATGCCAGATATCAATAAGTTTTTTTCTGAATGGCTACCATTAATAGATGCTGCCACAAATGCCGATATTATGGATTGGGCCAAGATCTTTTCTGATAATCTATACACGGCTGTTATCAATTACCGGTCTAAAAGATCCTTGTCTCAAAGGATCTATCCTCCTTTTTATCTGTCCGCATATGTTATGGATTCTATTTGTTATGTGTCTAAATTTCCCACTATGGGTTGGAAATGGACTACCCAGGACCCATTACCTATCCATGTTTATCATAAGGTGTTATGGGATTCTCAGTTCGTCCCACACTTCTACCAGATTTGCCACGGGCTTATCTTACCCTTGTATAGAATGATGTATGATGAAGACCCCCCGAGGTGCTCACCCGAGGCACAGATAGACATCATCCCCATCGCAAGATGGTTCGGGGAAGAATGGTTCACCTATATTAGAGTGTTTGGAAGCACTGTACCTCCACATGTCCTACCTCTATATATCCCCGATAAACTTTTGGCTCGGGAAATTGCTTATCAAACCTGTTCAGAAGGCGGCCTGACCAAAGACCTAAAGGACAAAAAGAAGGCCATATGGCCTCAGTTTCCTGTAGCTTGTGGGGCCTTCTCATTGTTCGATGTAGGACACGCTTTCACCGAAGTGGAGAATGTGATGTGTCTACAATTATTTAAATTCCCAGCTAGGCCATTTGACCCAAATGACGTTGCCCAAGATTTCACAACGAACGTCAAAATAAAAGTATTCGTTGGAAAGAAAGATTTGTTTGATGATTTGTTTCAGAGTAGAAGCTCACTCCAGGAAATTTTGCGGGAAGCTCGGTCGAAGTTGTCTCCAGATGACCTCCAAAGATTCATGTTATACAGGGAAAGAAGGCTGGCCAGTGTTCCTCTAGAGAAGCTACGACTGCCTGCCAGAGAACCAAATCCAAGCGTTAGCCTCAGTGGAAACTCTAGCACTTCCAGATCTAAATCGAACAATGCGCAAGGAGTGCCTGAACATTCTAAAGGGTCTGGAAGCGACCAAGGAAAAAATGAAGAAATAGCTAAAGATACAGCTCAGTCAAGTGCAATGTCGCAACAACAAGTTATCGCCTCCCCGCCAAGAGATGTCCCCCCTCCTGTCATCGAAGCGCCACTCGTCACAACAGAACTGGACAAAGAATGGGAAACCTTCAATGAGCTGATCAATCTTGAAGGGCAATCCCAAGAACACCTGTGAACAATACACAGGTAGCGCAAGAAGTGGTTTCGACCATAGTCAGCAGTGTCACAGAAACGGAGCACATTCCTATCGCTCCACCTTCTGAGCTTCTACTTAATGTACAATAAATTCCCCCACTGGATGTATTCTATAGTCCCCAACATAAAGAAGTTGTAAGGAGACAGAGGAAGAAAAGAAAACTAGAAAATACACTGTCACAAGATGCTGAACATTTGGACGTCTTATGGAAAGACCCCAACAATAACCCAACTGAAAATCTCACTAAGTTGTCTCAGATCGCAGGAGCATATGCTTCTGCAACTATTGACAAGGCATCGGAAGTTCAGCAACTGTTGAAAGAACAAGAAGATCAAATACAGCTACTACAACGATAGTTGCAACAAGCCAATGCTAATATTGAAGCTTCCAAACAGCTCGAGAAGCTGCAGGAAGACTTTCAGCAGATGCAGATAGGCTATCAAAGAAGTCTAGACGAGAAAGGAAAGCAATTGCAAATTTTACAGGAAATGCATAAAGATGAGCCTAAGCTGGCGGAATTTATTTCAGAATCTATTGGCTTAAATGAGCAACTACTGCAACAATAGGAAGAGTTGGGACGTAAAATATCACAGTGGAGTCACTATTGCGAGCTGAGCGATAAAATCACCAATCAAGTGGTAGACTTGCGGAGTGACTATGATCAGAGTGACAGACGAGTGACAGAATACTTAACTTGGCAGGATGAAGATGAAGGGAAAAGAGCAAGTGCACCCAGAATAAACGAGAATCATAAAGAATTGCTCTTTAATAAATGGGACGATCAAATCAGGTAGGCAGAACGAGCAGCGGAGACAACGGCCACACAAGCAAGCATTCTTATCGACTGTGTAAATGAGAATTTACACAGGGCCAATTTAATCGCAGAGACCACCCCGGGGTACCTACCAAATAAGCTACAACTGGAAGCAGAATGGAAGCAGAAGGCGCAGGTAAAGGGAAAAGCGATCCAAGCATTAAACAGGTTGAATTGGGAATGTCACTGGGCATACTTGGTCAAGCCGCATAGCCAATGGATGACTGTGAAATGCATCACAAACGCGGCCGAAAAAGTAGTGCCAGCTCTCATAGATGTTGTTTTCGCAGCCCAGCTCAGCGCAGAAGTCAGCCAGCCGACTCTCCTTAAGCCCATGATGAACACTTGCAGCTTTAAAGACCAAATTCAGAAGTAGTCTTATTTTAGAATGTTGTTTTTTCTTTTAAATTAGATTAGAAAAAGGACGGTCATTTGAAAACCGCATCCTAAATTTTGTAAAAACACTATTATTAGAATTAGGAAGTAGTATTTTAACCCTTCTCATGTATTTAGATAAGGGTCCATAAATTTGTCAAAAACTTGTCCTCGGAACATGCACTTCTGCACCCTCAGAGGAGGTTTTGATGAATAAATGGATCGAGATTTATTAATGTTTGCATTTGATGTCTGCTACTGATGTTGCACTTTTGTACTCTTAGTAGACGTTAGAACAAGTAGAGATAAATCGTTTTTGCTTGAAGCTTATGAGTAGAATTAGTCATAAATGGTACTTTTATCTCTTGGCCATTTCTGCTTATATTCTTAAAGTGATATATAGTTTTCAGTTGTTTATATGTTATTGCATGAATGTATGAGTTACCATTTGGCACTTCTGTACGGTGGAGTCATTTATTTATGTCTGATATATGAATAACTTATTATGCGATATGCTGTTCACAACTGTTTTGCCTAACTTTTTATGCAAAGTGGTTTATCTTAATTGATTTCTATTCTTATGATAGCTGAATGATCTTTATTACCAGTTATTGTTTGAAATCTCTTTAGATCGCATAATAGAAGAAATTCACCCCGGGTTAGCGTAGATTAGATGTGTTGTTTCTCATTAGACTACAATAGCATAGAGTTAGTTTAAAAGTTTGAATTAAATTAGCTTCAAGTATTCTTAGAACAACAACATCCAACTCTGCACACACACACATACACCCTTAGATTGGGAAACTGGTCCCATTATCCCCAGCCGGACCCGCTATACCAAACGGATAAGGAGCTGCCAACCAAGGTCCGGACCGAGTGGGTATCCCCCTTGTTGTCGACCCAATTTTCGGGGCTTCAACAGGTTTCCCTAAAAATCATTGTTTACTTGTGGTTTTTTTTTGCATATTTATGCATGATGTTCTAAATTGTGATTTCCATTTCGCAGAACTGTAGAGTAGAATTATATCTCTTGTTTTTCAGTTTAAAATCTTGAGCAGTTGCAATTTCTATCAAATTTCTACATTATGGACTGTGGTAAATTATAATACGTTGTTAATAATTGCAATATCTTGTGTGTTATCTGTATACTTGAGTTGTGAAGCTTACCGATATGACCATGATGGAATGTTGACCTGTAAATTCATGATTTGTTGTATGCCTAGATTGTGTTGTTCACTGTGATGATCATGAATAATGTATAGTTATGTGTTATGGTTACATTGATGCACTCTAATAGTATGTAAATGAATGCATATTTCCAAATGTTTCCATCTTGGTTACTTTATTTAAATTTGGAGTCTAAGACCTCATGCCTTGGGCCACAACTCCCAGAGGTAGGCTTACATTATAGACTGTGAGTTATTGGGCACGGGAAAGGAAGTTGTCCTTCCTTTTCTTCGACATTACCTCGACATCACCATTTTTTTGTAGTGTCAGGTATGCTGCCAACACTAATGGGTCGGATTTTAGGTTCAAATGAATTATGGCAGGAAAACACCGAGCACGCGATGGTGGAATTGCACCTTAGCGGAACCATGTCATCAACCATCAATGGTAGTGGTCAAGTCTAAGGACTAGTCCTAGGGGTGGGACTAGGCATAACCTTGAGGGTCGAACATGCTCTACTACCCATCACTCACTGGTTCTTGCTAAATTAATTACATGATATAATGGGTGTGAGAATTGCGATGGAGACTGATTAACATGGGAAAATTTCCCTCGTGGAACCATGATGTTCACTAGTAGAGAATAATTTTGATGGCAATGGAAACAATTGTGATTTGGGTTGCTTGCAGACTAGCTTCTCAATGGATCTTGTAGGTTGGTCGACTGATGTTTCTTGAGTCCTATTGGGTGAACTTAAAATATGATTTATGCATCTCTGTTTCTCTCCCAGCGACTAATTGGACCCTTCCATTTTGACCTCTCGTACATCGGACTATTGTTCAGGTGTTGGGTTACATTCTGACATGCTTGATTCAAAAAATTGAAATTTGGGTCGAGGAGGTGTCAGTTCTATCGATTGTGCCTAGATAAGTGCCTCTCCAAAAGTCATGTGATTGATGACCGATGCAACTAGTTGTAGATGTCAGTCGAATATCAATCAATCTTTTACCGACTATTGTGCACTTCCAAAGTCTTTAAATCTACCAAGTATTAGACTTTGTCAGCCATTGAGCTTTGTTGGGTGAATTGTTGGTCGGGCACGCCTTGTTGTTCTAACGATTGGATTATATCATGGATGCTTTGTAGTTGATCAATGGCATTGGTGACTTCCATTTGTGCTTTTATTCCTTCCCTGAGCCATTGTATTTCCTCCTAAATCAATTGTATCTATATCTTCTTTTCCTATAAAATTTGATTGTCTAATGGAGTCCTAGCTCGATTTTCAAACATTGTATGTTATCATGAAGACAAGTCACGAGTAAGAATTTGTTGTGCTCTCATTCGGCTGCATGTGGTTGAAAGATAAGTCGGCTAGTTGTTGAGTATTGTGCCCAATGTGGAAACCTTGTCTAGTGTTTTTTTTTAAGTCTAGCTTGGCCTTCACAAATTCTGTGTATTCCTCCTGGATGATACCCAACAACTCTTGGTTTCCCTGTGCCTTTGCCTATAATTGAAGCTCGATGACCTCTTCATTCTTTTTCACATTATAGTCTACCAACTAGTAGATTAACTATTGAATAATAACTAGTGGATGATCAACTTTGGCTGGAATGTCTATATTGAGTTTTCATGTTGCCTGAGTCATGCAATTTGACTAGACCTCCTCTTCTTGTTGCTTCCTTTGCTTTAAATTGTAGTTGTTAGCCGCTCTCTTTTTCCATCTTCCTCTGGCTTAGTTCCCTGAATACTCTAGACAACAAAATACAAGTTTGTCAGATGCATAGGTGAGGTCATATGATTTAGTAGGTCTTTCTCTTGTCGACCCTTTTCTTGATGTTCAGGGGGCTATGCCAAGCATGGTTGGTTGTGTAGACGACACTTGTTTTTGAGTCTGGGGTGTGCTTAATGTGTCTGTCATTTTTGTTTAAACCTTTACTAAAGTACCCTTGCCAAAGTCAATCAGCTCGACATGTTTTGATGAAATATCATGAATGACAACCTATTGATTAATTGTTGTCTTTTATCCAATAGGTATTGAAGTGACTAAGGTTAGGTCGATGTTTAATACTTACTCCTTTTCGTTTTTTCCCCTACTCAATTGTCGTAGCTTTGTTTTTGTGGGTCGTTCCCTTTTGGGAACTTCATTGCATTGGTGTCAATTGTTGGTGCGCTTCTTTTTCATGTTTGACCATTATCTTCTACTTGATTGTTTTAATGAAAATGTCCTTGGTGTGTCCCATAGACTATAGAATCATTGGGCCGACAGATGATCCCAAAAACTCCTAATATTTCCTTAGATTGTTGGTTGCTTTTCCTTTCATTGTCATCTCCTCCAAGACATATTTTGTAATTGAGTCGAGTCAGATATAGCCATTTGGTTGATATGACCTCCGAGTTGCAATCTATCCTCTTTCTTCCTGGTTGATTCAACCTCTTTTTTAAAGTTTTATCTAAATTTTATTCATCATTTTTCTTCTCTCATGATTTAGTCGATGTCAACTTATATTTTCTTGTGATTTTCTATTGCAAAATTCCCTTGAGTCTTGTCCCTGCTCTATTGTGTGTGACACTTGTTCATTTGATTAGAAGTCTTCTTTATTAATGGTGCTCATTTTTTTTCGTACAATTATACTTCTACCGAATTTATAATTGTTTGATACTAATCATATTTTTTTGTTACTTCTAACAACTAATTTTAGACTAAAGATAAATATAATACATCTAGTTAGTTAGCTAGTTTGGAAAAATGTGGTTTTTAGACGAGCCCGTGTTCAGGTTTTCACCAGACACATGTTGATGTTGTCATCTGATATATATTTTAAGTCAACCATTATTTACAAGTGATTCAAATATGTGCCCTTGAAGTGTTTTAAGCGTAACAACTCCTGAAGGATATATGTCTTCGGCCACAAAGGGGCCAAGCCATGCACTTTCTCGTTTCCTGGGCTTCCCCTTTATTCAATTGTCATATAGGAAGGATAAGTCTCTTACTTTTTAAGTTCTTTGTCTATAAATTCCTATCATTCCATGCCTTTTGTTGGTTCTTGCTCACTTGTTGTTGGTGTAATGAATTGAACTTGTCCTCCTCTAGATGTTGTAGCTAATAGAGTTGTTCTTTCTTGGCTTTTCTACAATCATATTTTAATGCAGTCGACACATTCACAACATTTGTTGTATAGTGAATTTGTACAACTGCCTCTGGTCCATAGACCAATTTGAACGGTGTATAACCAATCAAATATTTATAGGTCATTTGGTATGCCCTCAAAATTTTTGGGATTTTGTCATCCTAGTCATCTTTGTCTAAGTTGCATATTTCAGTGAGCTCTTTGTGTAATGTTTTGTTGAATGATTTTGTTGCATCTTTTGCCTGGGAGTGATATGTCGTAGTTTTTATATGTTGAATCAAGAATTTTTGCAACATGTCAGGATTGTAACATTGATAAAATGTGTACCCCTATCACTAATCAGGGTCATGCGACATTTGAATCCCGTTACAATATTTTCACATGTGAATCTAGCTTCTACTTCTTTTGTGCATGATTTGATTACTTCTACTTCCACCCCTTTTTTTAAATACTCCACTGAAATTATAACATATTTTGCATCCTTTCGTTGGGCTCTTTTGGGAAACAAGCCGACAAAGTCAATCGCCTAGATCACAAGAGGTAGAGTCAAATTTATCGAGTGGATTGGCATATTATTTCTAGGCAATGAGCAACCTTTTCTTTGACACATGTCACATATATGGACTTGTATTCAATAATATTGTTAATAGAGTTGGCTACCATAACACAACTTGAAGGATTTTCCTTGTGGTTGTCTCCTTGATAATGCTTGTTGACGCCTCCTTTATGTGCTTCTTCACTTATGGATTTTGTTTCATGTTCCAACATGCACCTTCTAAGTACTTCGTTAGTTCCTAGCTTATATAAATGGCCATTTATCAAAGAAAATGGTGATGCTTTAATTGCTAGGGTCTTCTTCTTCTTCTTAGACAATCCATTAGGTGCTCTCCATGTGCGCAAAAATTGGGAAATTTATGCAAGTTCCACACAGTTTGCTTCTCCCTTGAATAAATGAGCATCTAATAAATAATCTTTGAGATCTATTGACTCCTCTCTTGTCTCTAGATGGGACAGGTGGTTGGGCCCGAAATTCTTTTTACTAGGTAAGGTTGTTACTTTGAATTCAAATTCTTGAAATAACAATAGCCATTGATAGATCCGACCTTAATGGACTGGCTTGTTAACAAGGTATCTCAAAGCTTGAAGATCTATGAAAAAGATGAGAGGATTTGCAAGGAGGTAGTGGCATAATTTTTGGAGAGCGAGAATCATGGTGAGTGCTTCTTGTTCTGTCGTCAAATAATTTTGCTTGACTCTATTGATTTTTAGACTGGCCTAAGCATTGGGGTCGTTTATGGAATCATTGTATGGTTGTGCTAAAAAATGTCATTGCTACATTGGATCAATGTGTACATGAAATGTTTTAGTCCACTTAGGGAACTTTCAGATGGGAGCTTCAACAAGTTTCCACTTACGTAATTGAAATGACTCATCACATTCTTTCACATATATAGGGAACATCCTTCTTTAACAATTCATCGATTAGGAAAGTAATATCAAAATAGTGTCGATTTAATTTCCTGTAATACCCAGTGCACCGAAAAAAGATTTTGATCTGTCTTTTATTAACATGGGGTTTCAAGTCAAGGGTCGCTTTAATTTTTGGCATGTCCACTTTGATTTCGTCCTTGGATACTACATGCCCCAATAGTATTCCGATTGGAGTAGAAAAAATGCATTTCTTAATATTTAAAGACAAATGGATCTATCTATATCTTTTTAAAATTAGTATTATCCATTTAGTTTGCTCTTTTAACAATGTGTAGATAGTCTAATAATCACAATATATTGTCATTATCTTATAAATATACTCTTGAAATTCCTTGACTACTATTCTCCAAAATACTATAGGTAAAATTTTTAGACCAAAGGGCATTACTTTGTATGCAAAAGATCCAAATTTTGTAGTAAGCGTGGTCTTTTATTGGTCTTATTTCGCGATGGGTACTTGATTGTACCTTGAGAAGCCATTTGTAAAAGAATAACATTCATGACCTGCTACTTCGTTTATGATTTCATTTGCAAATGGAGTTGGGAATGGATCAATTATTGTTATCTTATTCAATCCGCAAAAGTAAACACATATTCTCAATCTAGTTGGGTCATGCTTTTTAGGTTGCACAACTATAGGACTTGACCATTTTGATTTCTCAATGGGATAGATGATGCTAGTAGCTAGCTAGCATTCCTTCTATCTTTTTTTGTACAATCAGTTTGTATATATGAGTGAGCCTGTAAAGTATTTTATTTATTGGTTTTGCTCCTTGAACGAGGTCAATTTTCATTTCCCCATTTCGTTGACAAGTCATTTGAGGCCTTTGTAGTCGCGGGAAAATACATCCTGGTACTTTTTAAGTAAGTCAATGAATTATGTCATTAGTCTATCTGACCAATATTTTCCAACTCGGGCCATTTTTGGTTGGCCATCATTCAAGATACTGAGTTATCTAATCTTTATCTCTACATCCATCTAGTCTAGGGCCTTCCACACATCGATTCTTTCATCCCTAAATTTATCTCTTGATAGATGGGTGGAAAGTCTAACTTATCCGATTTCTAATTTTCTTCCTTTTCAATTTTAAACATTTTTTTAATTTTTTTATGTTTTCAAGATTCTCCTTTTTGTAGCAGAAGCTTTGTCATGGAGTATGGATATTCTCCATTTCTAGGTGACTAGCTAGATTCTAATTTGGTGAGAAGTTGATTGTTGTTTCCCCATTTTCTTTATGTGAAGTAGAAGACTTACTTTTTAAAAATTCTTTTATGTGATGAATCACTTCAACCAGTGTTGGTTTTGTTGGTCGAAATCTTGGATAAAGTTTTTTTTTAACTCACTTCATTGCAATGACTGACCTCAAGCTTCTTCTAGTTTATACCACTTTTTAGGAAAACCATCAAGAGTGTTAGGAAACATAGGTGACCACACTCTTTCATCTGTGTACTTGATCCTTCGCCATTTTGACTAACAATTTTGCATTTGTAGGACAGGGTCTTGTCCAGGTTTAAATATTGGGATGTTTTCTTTTGTTGATAATTTGCGTCCTCCAAACCTTTATGTAAAATAAGTTGTTGTTGTTGCCCATGTCGGAAGTCATGAAGCATGGGTGTCTCACCAATGAGATGCTTGTCTAGTAAAGGTTTGGACTAAGCTTTGCATTCTTCATTGGTCTTTAAGAGCTTTGGTTACTTGTTCTACATGATTCATGAGAGAAGCTCGTTCTTTAAATCTGAGTGGGGCACTACATTCCTTGCTTATGTATAAAGGCAATAGTGTTGGAGTTTCTTTGAGTTTCCTTTCTTGAACAGTAGGTACTACTTTTATAGGATAGCAAGGTCAAATCTTCTTGTTTGACACAACTTCTATCGACCAACACTCTTTTTCCTTGGATTCGTAATTTTTTTTATTTTCCATTCATATAAATTGGTGTCTAAGTTTTGACCGATGAAGAGAGGGGAGTCTGACAAAATTTCCCCAAAATCATTGGGCTCCACATTGTCTTTGTCATCGTGCAGGATCTAATACAACCTCCTCGTTTCAGTGTCATCTTCTCAGGGTTCCACCCAGTGCTTCCCTTCGTGGGGATTAAGAGGTATTATGATCTTTTTCTTATTCCCTCTTTAATTTAATTATATATTTCTCCAATTAAATTGTAGCTTTCATCCTTCAGCCCCACGGTCTTTGGACCAAACTGGGTAGGTATGTAGGTATTCCATCGTCTAGGTCGATTACTTCAAAATCGACGAAGGTCAAAATCTCCATGATTTATGTTTTAACTTGTGTTACTGTTTTGATTGGATTAATGAATCTCTGATCTGCAAGCTTTAGATAGTTGGTCATTTTTCAGAGAGTTGTTATTCCTATATTTATCCATGTTTCCCTTGGAATAATATTCACTTGCAAACCAAATTTGACTATTACTTGGTTTACTGCGTGACCATTTATTTCCAAGTCAACTTGGTGGGTCATAGTTGACCAATTGTTTACCTTGAGAGAGTTGACACAAGTTTTTACACTCATTTCTTTCATCATTACAATTTTTTGTATATTTAAAAGTTTGATTAGGAAACCAATTGACTATTCTTCCTTCAATGGTTCTAGAAGTTCTTTAAGTATAACATCCTTCATCGGTCTCTACTAACAAACTTCTTTACTAAAGAACTTGATTGTTTTCTCCATAGTATCTTTGTGATGTTGCATATCTAGATATGTGGTAGTATTCTTGGGTGGACGAAGGATTTGTTGGTTTCTTAAGTGTTCTCTTGACCCAATATTTATCATGTGAAGTGGATGTTTTTGGAGTTTAAAACTTCTTGATTTGGGACTATTTGAACGAGATTTACATCTTATTTATTCAAAAAAAATTCAAGAAATTTGGGGCAATCTTCCAACAAATTATCGCCCAAGCCACACATGTTGCAGACTCATTAGTCTTTTTTGTCCTTTAAGGGGTAATTTGGCATTGCATAGGCCTCTTGTCAACAAGTGAAGCAATATAATCTTCCTCGACCTCGACCATTGTAAGCTCCTTGACGTTCACAATATCCGTCTCTACCATTTTTTGTTCCTCCTTGCATAGGTGGGTCATTAAATTGATATGATGCCTAAGTATGATAAACAATGTGATAATTGGGCTTAATTTTGGCATTGAATTGACACTCTTGCGTAGAATGACTACTATCCTCACATATTCCACACCACTTAGGTTTTACATTTCGTAGATTATACTGGAATTCTCTTGTGTTATGATTCGATACAACTTGACAGATATCAAATACATATGCAACTAAACTCGTCAAACATCTTGGTCAAAATAATCAATGAATTGACAATTATCTTTAGTATGGCATTTTCTTCTGCAATTAATTCACCGGAGATTATTTTTATACAAGGATAATGTCAATAAAGATTGCTATAATTATTCAATTTTCTCTTCTAATTTCTTGTTAGTTGTTGCAAAACTCAACTACCATTCATTGTCTGTCTCAATATGTTGAACCATTTTCAAGGCCTCTTCACATGTCTGCACTTCGTATATTCTCAGGGGTCCTCATATTTTCTATACTAGCCGAACAATGTAGATTGAACTAAGAGATCTTCATTCATAATGATCTGAAATGATCATATGTTAAACTGAAGTAGAATTGGTTATGAAAATAGTGAACTAAATGTTAACTTGAAGTGTTGAAACTGTGAGAACTGCTTGAGAAGAAAGATTTTATGACAGATAATAAAACATAAGAAAGATGTAAAACAGAAGTGAAAACAAAAAAAACACAGTGATACCAGACAACAAGATTGATTACGGAGTTCGTCCCTGATGGACTACGTCTCCAGTTTCGCTTTCAAGATGAGCGACCGCTTTATTAGGATTGAAACCGAGGAGGTCGATTACACAGCAAATTGACTCGAATGATTGTGCACATAGGAACGTATGGTCACTGTCACAAGAAAGCTCTCTGAATTAGATTTTCAATGCCTGTCTCGGTTCCAAATTCTGACACTCGATGCTCCTGTTACACTGAAAACAAAACAACCTATATCCTCCAAAATCTGCATACAAAACTAAAAAAACCACTCTCCCTTCTTTAATGAGAAAAACTGCCTTTTATAACCCTATAAATGCATTTGAACTCCTTATGCCAAGTTTAGGAGTGAATGAGCTAGCAAAGGGGTTCATATGTCTCTGTCTTGTCATTGTTTGACACCTAGGGATTAGGTTCCATGGTAGTTGAATTAACATAGCACCAAACTTTAATGAAAAGACCCAAAATAAACCATATGATAAACATAATCCGCTGGCGGTTTAACTAACGGCGCGGGATTGGTTGACTGACAACATGTGAACAAGCGGTCTAACCACAATTAGCCACCTTCACGGTCATTCTCCGACGGTTCCAGCTAACAGTTGGTGAGGGTTCATGTGACTACGCATACCCGCCGACCGTTGCGACTTACCTGGCGGTCTTACCCCTGACGCTTCCATTCAACTTTTGTTGCGTGTTCATATGGTTGCAGTTTTCATGGTGTGGTTATGTAACCTGTTCACATGCCACGCGGTTCCCGACGCGACTAACTGTTGCGGGAACTGTTTCATGTAACCTCCCAACTGCTCACATGAGCTCACGGTTCTGATGCAGTCAAGACAACGGTTAGGATTGATATATGGTTTATTACATAGTTTTGTAATGTATTACAAAGGCCGAGAGGGTTTATAACATACAGTTATGTATTTTAATGCATTTTTGAATACATGGGTTTAGGTTTGTAGTTTTAGGTTTTGTAGATTAGGCGTAAATAGGTTTTTAATACAATGTTTTGAATACAAGTCTTTTATGACTTGGAACATCAAGTTACAAAACACTTTTACAACAAATTGTCATAATGTGACATCACCGAATGACCACATCTCTGAACCACACATTATTGACAACGACTGAATGATGTCCATGAATTACACGCTGACGATGAACTGAACCTATGCAACTGATCTGACAAGATCCTCCTGGATCAATCCTCTCCACTTGAAACATTTTGGACCACAAAAGTTTGATTTTAAGTAGATATCAGGTGAGGGTACAGTTCCCTCACCTTTCTGATTTCCATCCACCTTTCCTTGATATCTTCCTGCAACTCATTCATATACTCAGGTGCCAAATCATCAATAGTCGAAATCTGTGTATCTTCCTCGGGATCCATGATCATTGGAGGTTCATACAATTTCAGATTTTCCACATTTACAACTGAGTAAATTCGCATGTAAGGAGGTAAATTTAATTGAAATGCATTATTTCCAATCTTTTCCATAATCTCGAAAGGGCCATACCTGATAGGTTTCAGTTTCTTACCTTCTCCTTTCAACTTGTCTTTACTGATATAAAACCATAGCTGATCGTCAACCTGAAAATGATGATCAACTCGATGCTTGTCATGGCGCATCTTATACTTGGCCTAACTCTTCTCTAACTGATCCTGCACTACTGCATGTATCCGTTGTATCTGTTGAATGAACTTAACTGCTTTGTTCGCATCATCATGTTCACCCACTTTATCTCTTCACCAAACATGAGATCCATCAATGACTTCGGTAGATACTCAAAACATGTTTCGAATGGTGATCGATTAGTTGATGAATGTAAGGCTCGGTTGTAAGCATGTTACACATAAGGTAAAGATTCATCCCATAACTCAGGATGTTTACTGCAATAGCCTCAGAGAATATGTATGATTGTCCTGTTCACCACTTCAGTTTGTCCATCAGTTTGTGGATGAAAAGTCGTGCTCTTCTTCAGCTTTGTGTCCACGAGTTCCCATAAAGTGGACCAAAATTCTCCTACAAAACGAGTGTCTTGATAAAAAATAATGGAATTAGGTAACCCAAAATGAACCTATACCTGATCGCAACTGTCACTTGCTTTTTGCATGGAACAAGAATACACATCTTGCTGAATCATTCAACCACAACATACAGGTAATCATGCCCTCTCCTGGACATAGGAATTCCTCCAACAAAATCCATGGAAATATTGTCCCATGGTCGCAAAGGAACTGGAAGTGGCATGTATAACCAATCTTTTAATTTCCTGGTTTGTTGGTCGAACACATCACACGTCCTTTAATGTATTTAGCAATAGTTTCATACATATGAGGCCAGTAACAATACCTTTAAACTTGTGCCATGGTTTTGCTTACTCCAAAATGTCTTGAAGTGCATGAAGAATGTGCTTCCCGGACAACATGCGCTCTTTCTGTCTGTGGTATGCATAACGACAACATGCGCTCTTTCTGTCTGTGGTATGCATAACTTACCCAAATGATATAACAACTTGTCATGAACATGATAATTGATTTCTTCCACCTAAGCACCATGAGTTAGTGATTCATAAATATCTTTGAAATCAACATTCATACTATATTGTTCTATATAAATTTCATGCTTTAAAGAACTACTATGCAACACTACTGAAGCATTCAAAGATGGTCTAGAAAACATATCAACTACTTTGTTTGTGACACCTTTTTTGTACTTAATTACTAAGTGAAATTGCTGAAGAAATCCCATCCATCTGTAACGACGAGATTGTTGCAATTTAGTTTGAGATTGAAGGTACTGAAGCGGCTGATGATCTGTGTGAATCACTATTTCCTTACCCATCAAATAATGTTTCCACTTCTTAACACTTTCAACCAAAGCAAATAGTTCTTTATCACATGTTGGATAATTCATTACTTCCTTAGAAAAAGTTTCTGAATGAAAGCAAATTGGTTTCCCTTTTTTAAGTAAGACTGCACCCATTGCATAACCACTAGCATCTGTTTCAATTTCAAATGGCTATTGAATATTTGGTAAAGCTAAGATTGGTGTTGTGACTATTTTCTGCTTAAGTGTATCAAAATATTTTTGTTGTTTGCCTCCTCACTGAAAGGGAACTTTAGAACCTGTTAAAGCATGTAACGGTGAAGCAATCAAAGAAAACTGAGCAATAAATTTTCTCCAATACTAAATTGCACCTAAAAAACTTCTAACTTCAGTCACATTCTGTGATCTTGGCCACTTAACAATCACATCGATTTTAGCTGGATCTATTTTTAAACTTCCACCTCTAACTATGTAACCAAGATAATTCAGTGAAGTTTTCCCAAACTCACATTTGGAAATTTTAAGGTACAACTTTTCTTTGTGCAATACTTCGAAAACCTGCTTAACATGCTTAACATGCTCTTCTATACTGGAACTGAAAATCAGAATGTCATCTAAGTAGATTATGACAAATTTATCAATGTATGGGCAGAAAACATCATTCATAACCCACATGAAAGTTGCTGGTGCATTACACAAACCAAAAGGAATTACCAACCATTCAAATAGTCCCTGTCTAGTTTTGAATGCAGTCTTCCAGATGTCATTTTCTGCTATGCGGATTTGATGATACCCACTTCTTAAATCTAACTTAGTGAAATAGACAACATTTTTCAGTTGATCAAGTAAATCATCTATCCTGGGAAGAGGATACCTGTTTTTTATTGTTATCTTGTTTAAGACCCTGAATTCAACACACATTCTCCATGTCTCGTCTTTCTTAGGAACCAAAATTATGGGTGAGCCACATGGAGATGAACTAGGTTGAATAAAACCTTTTTCAATCAATTATTGTATTTGTTTCTTTATTTCTTCGTTCTCTATAACTGATAAGCAATACATTATGATATTAGGAAGAGGGGCATCAGACATTAATTGTATTTCATGTTGTATTTCTCTTTTAGGAGGAAGATTTTTTGGTTCCTTAAATAGATTTTGAAAAGAATCTACCACTTTAACCAATCTATCTTTGAACTAAGAATCACAACTTGAAAAAACATCATGTCGATCCTTATGTTGTTCTTTTACCACCATGAGTACATATTTCTTACTTGAACTTATTAATCTCTTCATCTGATTAACTGAAACTAAATCCAAGTGTGTTTTAAGTTTATGTGCCCTGACAATAAATTCAATCCCATATTTCTTAAGATGATATTTATGTTCTTTCTTATAAAACACCGCATCATGATCATAGAGATACGAACCTCCTAGAACTACTCCACATATATTTGCTGGAATCACATCTAAATCCACTTCATCAATGTAGTTATTTGTTATGGCAAATGTTAATTGGTCCTGCTTTGTGACATTAATATGAGTCTCTTTATTTAGCCAACCTAGAGGGTATGGTCTTGGATGATTATGTGTCTCCAAACCCAATTTCTTAACTAAATCTTCTGATATTAAATTTGTCTGTGATCCACTGTCAGATAATGTATCTATCTTTGTGTGCTTAGAAGTTATCCTTATGTGAAATAGTTCAACCCTTTTATCCTCATTTAGATGATTTCGGTTTGAAGAAGGTATAGAAGTGCTAGAACTTGAACCAGTGTTAGAAGTTTTACTTGTTGAAACCATTGCGGTTATTTTACCTTCATCACCTGAGTCGGAGCCCAAATATTGTTGGATTGTTGTATTGGCCTTCTTTTCACCTTTCTTCTTCTGGAACTTCTTTGGTCTGAGTTCTGGGTGAAGTTTCCAACATTTGGACTCATCATGTCCGATCCTCTGGAAATGAGTACAAGTAGGTCTTTCACCTTCCTTCTGAGCTGTCGCTGATCTCTTTCCCTTCAGATTGTCCTTCTTCTTGTTGTCTTTGGAATCCTTGATTTCCAATTGCCTGAATGGTTTCTGTGAAAACTTGAATGGTCTGCCACCTGATTCAACATGTATGGCTTGAACACACACTTCATCAAAATCATCAGGATTAAACATCAATAATGTATGCTGTAAATATGAATGTAAACTATCGATGTATTTTAATAAAGTTTCACGTGTATCCAATGAAATACCAAGTGCCAATACTTTCTTTCTAAACTCCTGAACACTCTGCCCTTTACCTTGCCTCAAATGTTGCCAATCAATAACATCTTGTTGCATGTATCCTAAAGGATAGAATTGTTTCCTAAGAGCTTTTGAAAACTTAGACCATGAAGAGATGACATTACCTTTCTGCTTTACATCTATTTGAGACCATATTAAAGTTGTTCCCTCCTTCTAAGTGTAGCTAACTAAATTTTCGTTTTATCGTCAAAAATGTTCTGAATACGACAATACACTTCTAACTGCTTAATCCAGTTATCTAGCTTTTCACGATTCATTTCGCCATCATAAATAGGTAACTCAAATTTTACATCAAGTTTCAAAAGAGATGTTTTCTTAGGTTTCTTTTCTATTTCATATTCTGAACTAGAAGAAGAAGAAGAAGAAGATGATGATGGAGATGATGGAGGTGAAGGAGGTTTATCTGCCTTGCCTTTACCTTTATCCTTATTCGATGTCTTTGAAGAAGAAGTTGCATCTCTCACCTTCTTATCTTCATAAATTTCTCCCAACATCTATTGCATAGTCAAGAATGCTTTCTGAAATTGTTCATCGCTGATATTAGTTTCTGGCGTTCCACCTGCATCAGATTGTGTCATGGTCGACTTATGAACGACTCTTCGCTTTCCAATCTTTGGATCAATCTGCTTTAGGGTTCCTTCTCCAGGTTGTGACTTTGAACTAGCTAACATTCGCTAACAAATTATATAAACACAACCTGATTTAATACCAAATTATATGATCTAAAATGATCATATGTTAAACTGGAGTAGAATTGATTATGAAAATAGTGAACTGAATGTTAACTTAAAGTGTTGAAACCATGAGAACTGCTTGAGAAGAAAGACTTTACGACAGATAATAAAACATAAGCAAGATGTAAAACAAAAATGAAAACATAAAAAAACACAGCGATACCAGATAGCAAGATTGATTACCTAATGGACTACGTCTCCAAGCCCGCTTTCAAGATGGGCGACCGATTTATTAGGATTGAATACGAGGAGGTCGATTACACAACAAATTGACCAGAATGATCATGCACATAGGCACTTCTGGTCACTATCACAAGAAAGCTCTCTGAATTAGCTTTCCAATGCCTGGTTCAGTTCCCAATTCTGACTCTCGATGCTCCTGTTATATTGAAAACAAAGCAGCCTCTATCCTCCAGAATCTGCATACAAAACTAAAAAAAACCACTCTCCCTTCTTCAATGAGCAAAACTTCCTTTTATAACCCTGCAAATGCATTCGAACTCCATATGCAAAGTTTAGGAGTGATTGAGTTAGCAAAGGGGTCCATATGTCTCAGTCTTGTCATTGTTTGACACCTAGGGATTAGGTTCCATGGTAGTTGAATTAACATAGCACCAAAATTTAATGAAAAACCAAAAATAAACCATATGATAAACATAATACGTTGGCGGTTTAACTAACGACGCGGGATTGGCTGACTAACAGCATGTGAACAGGCAGTCTAACCACAATCTACCACCTTCGCGGTGATCCTCTGGTGGTTCCAGCTAACAGTTGGTGACGGTGCATGTGACTATGCATACCCTCCGACTGTTGCGGCTTACCTAGCGGTCTTACCCCTGACGGTTCAGTTCAACTGTTGCTACGTGTTCATATGGTTGCAGTTTTCATGCCGCGTTTATGTAACTCATTCACATGCCACGCAGTTCCCGACACGGCTAACTGCTGCTGGAGTTGTTTCATGTAACCTCTCAACTGCTCACATGAGCCCGCGGTTCCGACACAATCAAGACAATGGTTAGGACTAATATATGGTTTATTACATAGTTTTGTAATGAATTACAAAGTCCGAGAGGGTTTATAACATAGATTTATGTATTTTAATGCATTTTTTAATACATGGGTTTAGGTTTGTACTTTTACGTTTTGTAGATTAGGTGTCAATAGCTTTTTAATATAATGTTTTGAATACAAGTCTTTTATGACTTGGAACATCAAGTTACAAAACCCTTTTACAACAAATTGTCACAATGTGACATCACCCAACGACCACATCTCTGAACCACACGTTACTGACGATGACTGAATGATGCCCATGAACTGCACATTGACGATGAACTGAACCTATGCTACTAATCTGATGAGATCCTCCTGGATCAAATAATGTAGGAGATTTGACTGAGTAATCTTTTTAATATTTTAACATGCTCTCTAACTATTTCATTTGAATTTTGTTTGATTTATTTTAATTTTTGTGTTGCAATATGTTTAACATTTTATTCTTTAAAGAATGAAAATAAGTTGGTCTTGATATCATTTTTACGTTTTGGTTGGTTTTCTGTAAAAATTCATGAACCATTTGAATGCTCTCTTTCGGAGAGTTGCTGCAAACTATGCCATTTGTTTATCTTTGTCAGTGATATCATTGGAGGTCCAAAACTTTCGCAAAAACAAATGTTTCTTTGGGTCCTCATCACACTCATAGAAGGGTATGTGGTTCAATCCCATTTTTGCTAGAGGAGGTTGAGTCTTTTCTAGTTCCTTAATATTGGTGAACTGGTCCGACTTATTAGTCTCGACAACTGGTACTCATGTCATGAGTGGGGTACTTTGTTGCTTTTCAACTTTGACTAATATAAAATATGTCAATGTTTCATTAGTTTGACACCCTCTATCTATATACTTAATGAACCAATTTGTAGAAGGTTGTGTTGGTTCGACGTCCAGACATTTGTCTTCTTCTTCTTATTTAGTAAATAATAATTGTGGCGAGGGGGTAAGTTCATGAGATTTCTAATATGGAGAAGTATATATTTGTTTTCTTGGTTATCAATCCAAGTTTGGTTCACTACGGGAATTTCGACTGTCAGACCAGGCAGTAACTCCTCAACCAGAAATTGATTCGTGTTTATTCCTTTAGGTAGGTCTTCATTATATACATGAGGGAGAGACTGTTCACTTCATCTCCCGATGACTATTCATATTATTTATTTATCTATTTACATTATATTCACCCAATCATGAGGATTAGGTGTCAACATTCCCCCCCTTAATCTGAAGGGATGTTGGTGAGTCCAAGCATCATTCTGAATCGTTCAAGCTTTTCTCTTCCAAGCGCTTTGGTGAAGATGTCTGCAATTTGCTCATTAGTGGAACAATGATGGAGATGGATTGTTTTGGCCTCAACATGATGTTGAATTAGATGATATTTAGTATTTATGTGCTTCGTTCGATCATGGAACTTTGGGTTCTTGGCCAAATTTATTGCAGAGGTATTGTCAATCATGAGTGGAGTTGACTGTACTTGTTTTACCTGCAAATCTTCAAGAACTTTCCTGAGCCACATAATTTCTTTTGTTGCTTCAGCTGCTGCCACGTATTCTGCTTCTGTTGTGGAATCTGCTGGAATTGATTGTTTGCGTGATCTCCAGGAAACAACTCCTGATCCAAGACTTGTAGCATATCCTGAAGTAGATACCCCAGTTTCTTTGTCTCCATCGAAGTCTAAATCAGAGTATCCAATCAAGCTTAAGTCGTCCACTTGTGTATACTTGATTCCAAAGTCTTGAGTTCCCTTCAAGTACCTTAGAACTCTTTTTGCAGTAGACCAATGTCTCTCACAAGACTTTTACATAAACCCAGAGAGGATTCCAACAACAAACGAAATGTCTGGTCTGGTAGCAGTTAGGTATTTGAGACTTCCTACAAGCTGTCTATACTTTGTTGCATCCTCAAATTCTTTTCCTTCAATAGATGTGAGCTTTAAGTTTTGTTCCATTGGAGTAGTAAGAGGATTGCATTATGTCATGCCAAACCTGTTCAACAGATCTCCAATGTATTTCTTTTGAGAAATAAATATGGACTTCGGATGTTGGGTTACTTCCAATGCCAAGATAGTAATGAACATAGCCCAAATCAGTCATTTCAAAACTTTTCCCCAATTCCTTCTTTATGGATGCAATGTAGCTTTCATTGTTCCCTATCATCAAAAGGTCATCTACATATACCACAAGATATACAACTGTTTTGCCAACTTTCTTGACAAATAAAGTTGCATCATCAAGATCATAATGTTTGAAATTGAGTTTTAGAAGATGCTCAGTTAGTTTTTCATACCAGGCTCACGGTGATTGTTTGAGGCCATACAAGGACTTCACAAGTTTGCATACTTTATGTTCATGTCCTTTCACAGCAAATCCTTCAGGCTGAGACATAAAAACGTTCTCTTTTAGATCTCCATTTAAGAAAGCAGTTTTTACGTCCATTTGATGGACTTTCCAACCATTCTGAGCTGCTAGTGCAAAGAGTGTCCGGATGGGAGCCCATTTTGCTGTGGGGGCAAAAGTTTCCTCATAATCAACCCCTTCCTTCTGTGCAAAACCTTTTGCCACAAGCCTAGATTTGTTCTTGTCAAGTGAGCCATCAGCTTTATACTTGTTCTTGTAGACCCACTTGCAGCCAATTGGTTTGGTTCCTAATGGAGGATCAACCAGCTTCCAAGTGCCGTTCTTTATGAGGGCATCATACTCCTTTTGCATCGCTTCTTTCCATTCATCATGAGAAGCAGCTTCTTTGAAGGAAGTTGGTTCAAAATCTGTAGACAAGTTCAATTCACAATCATAAGAAACATCCATATCAACAGGTGAATTAGAGTCATCCACATCACCTCCATTTTTCCGGTTTGAATTTCTAGTTCCTGTCTTTCCAACCTCATCAGGATGAACACTTTCAAGTGTCTTTGTCAGCCACTTTGTGGGACCTTTCTGAGATGGTCCAGGCTGCTCCGTTGATTGAGTTGGGACTGAATCAAGATTGAGTCTCCCAATTCTATTAATCACATCACTTAAAGCATCATCTGTTGTTGGAGTTTCATGTGGGGGAGAGTGTTCTTCAGAAGAAGATTCCACATGTTGATCTAGTATAGGAATCCCCCCTTCAAGATGTGGAATCTGATTATCAAATTCTTGAAATGATTTTGCTTTTGCAAATCTATCCAAGCGATCAAGTTGCCGCTCAACAACATTGTCAGTTTTGGATGATTCAAGAAAAATTACATCTCTAGATACAACAAACTTTTTATTTACTTCATCATAGAGATGATATGCTTTGGAGGTGTTTGAATACCCCAGGAAGATACACTTACGACTTCTAGCACCAAGTTTATTTCTATGTACCTTTGGTATCAAGGCATAACAGGTGGAACCAAAGACCCTGAGATGCTTTACCGAAGGAACATGTCCATACCACATTTCATAAGGAGTCTTGTTTCTAATAGCATTAGATGGACATCTATTCTTTATATATGCAACACATAGAACAACATCAGCCCAAAACATTATCTTTACATTTTTGAAGAAGAGCATGGATCGTACCATATTTAAGATTGTCCTATTCATTCTTTCATCTACACCATTCTGTTGGGGATTATAAGGTACAGTTGTTTGATGTTTGATCCCATGTTGGCGAAGATAGTTTTCAAATTCATTTTATGTGTAGTCTTTTCCATTATTAGTGCGAATAGATCCAATATGAGATTGTGCATAATTTTCAATCCATTTATGAAAATTTTTGAATGTTTGAAAAGCATCAGATTTGTTCTTCAATAAATAAACCCAACACATTCTGTGTAGTCATCAATAAATGTCATCATATATTTATTTCCATTTGCAGAAGGAACATGCATTGGACCACATAAATCTGAATGAATGAGTTCAAATTTTCTATGTGCTATTGAATGTGAATCATGAAAAGACTGTTTGCTATGCTTTCCTAGAATACAAGCATCACATTGCTTAAGTTTCCTAGGAATTGTAGGCAAACCAGCAACACCATTTTTCTTCAACAAGCAGAGACTATCATAGTTCAAATGTCCAAATCTAGCATGCCATAAAAAACTTGATGGAAGTGTACCTTCTTCATGACGAGAATTGTATGAGAAATGTTGTGCATGAGCAGAGGTTCCTTGCAGCTTGAGAAGTCTTTCTTCTTCTATTCCCCTCATGACAAGTGAGTGGCCAGATTCTTTTCTTACCTCAAGCTTGCCATCAAACATATGAATGGAGTGACCTTGCTGGCGGATGTGGACCAAGGACAACAAGTTTCTCTTGAGCTGTGGGAGATATAGAACATGATGTAGAAGAAAGTCTGGAAGACCAGGCAGTTTAAGCCTGATTGTGCCAAGCCCTGATGGCTTGATTTTTGATTGATCTGCAAAGTATATTGCTCCATCAACATTGTCAGTAAATTCTTCAAAAAAATCTTTTCTATGAGTCATGTGGCAGGTTGCTCCTGAATCAAGCAACCAATCATTTTTCCAAGAAGCAAGTGAAGCATTAAATAAATCTTCATTTACTCCAATATTACATTGTGCCACAACATAGTGAGCGGATTCAGGTGCTTTACCTTTGTCTGTATCATCAGTTTTACCTTTCTGTTGGTTTCTTTTCTGCTCAATTTTGTCCCATGGTAGCTTGCATGTAGAGGCATCATGTGATCCATTTCTTTTGCAGCGAATGCAGTGCAAATCTGCCTTTTCTCCTTGAGAATGTTTGCCCCCCTGCCTTTGAAATATCTTCCTCTTGAAGAATCTTGCGTAGGATGCTTTTCTTTATCAGCAAGGCACACAACCTCTTCAGAAGATTCAGGGGCTGTCTTCTTTCCAAAAGCTTTCTGTCTTTCAGCAAACTTTTTCACAAGAGAGTCAAAGGTGATATCTTTGAGATTTCCATTTGCTTGCAATGACTCAAGATAATTGGAGTAAGTAGGATAAAGTACCTTGAGAAAAGCGTAAGAGGAATATGCAATTCAATCTTAGTGGATTTGATATCATGCATTATAGACTTTACTTCAGATGCAAGAGCAAGAGGATCATTATTTTGCAGTTCAAGAGTGAAGAGTTTAATCATGACTTGAACAACTTCAAGTGTAGAATGTGAGTCATAGAGTTCTTTTAGCTTTTGTAAGGCTTCAAAGGCAGTTGAATATGACGAAATATGGTGACTCACCTCTTCATTTAAAGATGCTGCGATTAATGCATAAGCTTTGCTGTTCTTGTTTTCCCAAATGACGAGCTCTTTGTCTGAGGTAGGTTGTACTGGTTTATTGTCTCCGTCTCTGACACACACTCCTTTCCACAACTCATTGAAAATGAGTGTGTGTTTTATCATTTGGGACCATTCAGGATAGTTCTCCTTGCCAGTGAGAACTATTCCCACCATGGATATGATTGAATGCATTCTATAAAAAAAAAATTACTTCTGCTGATAGAAAAATACTTCTGCCAATATACAGTAAAATTGTACTTCTGGTGGTAATTGTAATTTCTTTTTTTTTAAATTACAATTCAAAAGGGCATTCTCTCCATATAGAGCTTTGTACTGTCTTTGTCTTTAATGAAAATATAAAACATAGATCAGCTATGCATTCTCAAAAGATTTCAAATCTCTTCCTCATCATTTTTCCGCAACGTTCTTGAATTGTTTTACATGAAAAGGCAACAAAGCTATCTGAATTTGGTCTTCACCAATCTAATCTCAACGTATATACTATAAAACTTCAATACAATTCCATATAACGTTTCCCATTAGCAAGCAAATGGGTTCTAATCTAACTTTGAAAGCTTTTGGAATTATCAAACCTCACAATTCTTCATAACTTTATGTTGGAGACCGCAATTTCACTCTGCAATATCTTTGACAATTCGAGCAGAATCAATCGTTTTCTGATGGAATACTTGCTCCCTCGGTGACTTGGAGATGGGAACCCGGATGGGTTCCTTGTTGCATTACAATCTCAACTCTACCAATTCTTTTATTGGCAACTCTATACACGACCTCAACACTGTCGTTCTGTTGCTTCTCTAGGCACCAGCATTGCAGTAATGAGGAGAAATCAGCTTTGGTTTCTTCTTCTGCAATCTCCTACTCCTCTTTCCCCTCCAACAGTGGTAGAAATGCGATTCTCTAGTTAACCCCGAAACATTGGCAACAAATTTATTCTTTTCCATGGGGGCTGGGGGGATTTGGGCAGTGGAATGAGAGTATTTAGTGTGCAGTGAAGACTGGGAAGAACAAACAGTAAAACAAAATGTGCACAACAGATGCAATGAACCCAGAGGTTTTAAAGGAGGAAGAACCCATTCTCATGGAGAACCCTCAGAGGTTTTGTATGTTTCCAATAAAATATAATGAGGAGAGCAGAGATATGGGAAACAGTGCATAGGGAGTGAGCAACGTATGGAACGTGCTGAAAACAAGATGCAAAGGAACGCTGCTACCAGGTGAGGCTAGTCATTCAGGCAACGTTCAGGAATATGGCCACAAACAATGGCATTTGATTTTCAAACTTCAGAATATCTTCATGTACCGCGAACTGAATGAATGTATCTCGTCAACGTTCGGGCCAACATTTAGGCAACGTTCAGGGCCAGCATTTAGGCAGCGTTCAGAAATAAAAACGCATATGACAGACCAACGTACAACACACAACAGTGACAGTGGAGGGGACAGAGAGCAGTAGGCAGTGGACAGAGAGCAGTAGGCAGAGGATAGAGAGCAGTAGGCAGATGGGAGTTACAACTATTTTGGGAGCTGGCTCTGATACCATGTCAGACCAGGTAGTAACTCCTCAACCAAAAATTGATTCGTGTTTATTCCTTCAGGTAGGTCTTCATTATATACATGAGGGAGAGACTATTCACTTCATCTCCCGATGACTGTTCATATTATTTATTTATCTATTTACATTATATTCACCCAATCATGAGGATTAGGTGTCAACATCGACTTCAAGTTGATATCTTAAATTTCCCTGTTTTTCCCTTGTGTACTAAATTGTGGATGGTTCTGTATTGATGTGAAGTATTTATTGGAGGAACTCCCGAGTAAAGGGACTTTCTATTGATGCGATGGGGAATCGCTAGGCTAGAGTAATTAACTACCATATTGTCTACATACCTCCTAGGGCTTAATTGTAAATCATTGTTTCTTATCAGAGCGGGCAGTGTTATGCCGCTCAACTCTAGGTGTTGTATGCTATCATTAGAGGAGTCTTGTGCATCATCGCCCTCACACTCATGATCTTGAGTTCTTAATATCTAGTTAAATTTATGGTCCTTTATTTCTTATTGCCTCTTTTGTCTTTTGTCCCTTTCTATTTTTTTTAATATTTGTCAATTTTTTACACTGTTGTAAACGGACTTAGGTCCTCCATTGGGTTTCTTCCTCAAATGTGTACTCCCATTTCTTTACAATTGACCACTTTCATCTCAGTCAAACTTCTTCAATTTACTTTATACTTCTCTATTTTATTTTCTCTCTTTTCTTTACATGTTCCTCACGGATCATTACCCCCCCATTACTAACTCAAATTATTTCTAGTCGACGAGCGTGAATCCAACAAATATTTTTATTTCCATACAAAGCATTCCCATGTTACCTTTTTTATTTTACATTGACTATTGAGCAAAAAAAAAAAATCAGTCAACCCATCTCTTACTTCCAAGAAAGTTTATTGGTGCTTGTAGGAGTTGTCAGTATTCCACTACATGCCTGACTCTTTTGTCAAGAAGAAACTTGTGTAGCAAAGCAAGTATATGTAGACGAAACTATCATGGAAATTGTCGAAAAAACATGCTTTGGTTATTTCAATAGAATTTCACTCTTCTATCACCCGCTCCTTGCAAAAGTCATCTAAGATTTTTTCAACCCACTTGTGCAAGTTTGTCCTCCCTCTCTTTGTTAATTTAAAGGTCAATCAACCATCAAGTTCTATCTGGCGCATTGGTGACATGGTCGAGGAATTTATTTATCTCAACAGGAGTTGCTTTGATAAATATTTTGTTTTCTTTCATGAAGTTGTGCGCTCTAGCTTCAACAACTGACAAGATATTTCTTCGTGCATAATTCTTTAGGTATTTGTTCATTTTCATATGCCACCACTCTTATATCTCTTCCAATGTGAGCATTTATGCCTGCATATTGTGAGTACTTGAGTCCAATAATATTAACAATGGAACCAATGTTGTAATCTAGTAGAACGTATGCATTAGTTTCTAGTAGGAAATATCAACAAGTAACTACATAATCATATGTAATGCAAGAAAAAGAGAAGAGACATGAAGTAGTGGAGAGCCAAAAAATAAACACTTATATTATATATCCTCAATTGCCAATTAAGACTAATACATAGAGGATTACAAGGATATATATATTCTATATAGATGGTTACAACAATTTAACCATTTGAACCAATTGTACCAAACCAACTTGGTCAATCGAATCGACTGGGGAGTCACTGACTTACAATACAATTATTCTGACACTGGATTGGGTTGGTTGACTAAGTCAAGTAGCTCCTCCAACAACACGACCCATCAAATTGACTAGTTAGGACTACGTGGAAGCCACATGGGCACCACATGGTCAACATGCTGAGCAATGACAACATTTTTTTTGAGATTGGAGGAGTTCATAATAAGGGGATTTTATAACCCCACCTTCATAACAAACATTAGATGTTGATTTAAACGATAAGTAACACCTCCCACAACTAGAGATAGTTCAAAGGGGTGGGAGGGAGTGTTACATAGTGGTATCAAATCCTTGGTTCAACACTTGGACTAGATGAGCCTTGAAAGAGACGAAGTTATAAGCTTTTTAAAGTGTTACAAAGTAGTATTATTTTGGAGCAAGAGGTTCTATAATTGGATCTGAAGAGGCTCACACATATAGATAGGACAAATATTTAAATACAACAATTTAATTACTTTATGCACGTGTATTGATTTCAAACTTCCACTATCATGGTTGTTGGATTTGGAAAATTGTTGGTGTTCTAACATGTTATTTGTTTTCTAACTTGCATATTAACTTGAGATTTGAATTTGTAGCCATATTTGGATCATCATACTTAGAGATTGAGACTATGAAGGAATGTCAACCACACAATGGAAGTTTGAATCTTCAGGTTCAAGAGAGAGGAAAATTTGGGTTGCATGCAAGGATAATCATGCATCATGCAAGTTAAATCTTGATCAAGTAGAAAATAATACATGGCACATGCGAGGATAGATATGGCTACACAAGGAAAGTCATGACTCATATGAGGACAATCATGGGTACGCAAGGAAATTCATGTAGTTGAATATTTCAAGGTGTGATGGAAATACCTTCCTCATTAAGAGGGAGTGTTGGAAATGGGGTAGTTTGGAAGGTATTTTGGAGTGGTGAAAACCCACCAAAAGTTAGTTGGTTAGGAAAAGTACCCAAGTGTTGGGGTTTGGACCCAAAGTTGTGCATTTTTACCTAAGATAATTAATTGTTTATTCTAATTTGTTTTTGAGTTGTTAAATGATGGTTTCTTGATGGACAAGGAAAACCCCCAGGATCACTCACATAAAAGAAATTTAAATAAGAGGCCAAAGGAGAGGCCTAAACACACAATGAGAGAAGAACTTTCACTTGTGGAGAGAGGGAGGCTAAAGGACCTAGCCGTGGATCTACCTTAGAGGAGTCGAAGTAAAAAGAAGGAGGCAGAGTAGGAGGATATAACTGTAATGAGGAAGGTTAAACAGTGTTTGGTAAACCAAGGCAGAATTGAGTTCATTTACAAAGTCAGTTGAGCCAACAAGGGAAGGGTCGAGGCGTAGTTAAGGTAGGTTGAGGCTTTACATGCTTTAGATTTGAGTGATGGAAGGTTAAATTTGCAAGAATAAAGTCATATCTGAGTGGTAGAAGGTCATATTTGTAGGTTTTAACCCCGTACAAAAATTACCTGCATATGAATTCTAAAACACATAAAATAAACAATGCAAGAGCATAACACATAAAACACATATACACAGAGATTTTCCCCTGGATCCCAAAACCGGGACTACCAGCTTGATTTTTTATTATGTTCCTTTCAATGTTATAATACATATTTATACATGCCGAAGCATCCAATACCATGGACCGAAAACCATAGATAGGTTCACCCAACCTAATATAGGGTCCAATTTTTTTTTTCGTAGGTTAGTCGTGGAAAGAATATAACACAACCCAACATTCTCTCACTTGTTGTTTTCTTTCCACAGGGGGCCACAGGAGAGCTTAATCATTTTTCTAGCCCTGAAACGCCCATTGTTTCTCTACACCAAGAGAACTTCTCAGAGCTCACAAATTTTGTTAATGCATCTGCAGTATTCTTCAAAGTGTCCACCTTTACTAGCAACACCTTGTTGTCTTCTATCATATCTCTCACAAAGTGATACTAAACATCAATGTGCTTTGTCTTTGAATGATAAGCAAGGTTCTTTGCCAAGAAAATTGCACTTTGGCTGTCACAGCCTATCCTTATAGCTCCCTGTACTAACCACATATTTGAACACAATCTCTGCAACCAAAATGCTTCCTTGCTTGCATGAGTGGCTGCCATGTATTCTGCCTCTGTAGTTGATAGTGCCACTACAGATTATTTCTTACTCATCTAACTAACTTCACCTCCAAATAAGTTAAACACATACCCACTTGTAGATCTTCTCTGATCCAAATCTCCAGCCCAGTCTGCATCAACAAAGCCACGAATATCCAAAAATCTATCCAATCCTGGTCTTCCTTGGTAGCACAAACCATAATCACTAGTGCCACACAAATACCTGAAAACCCGCTTCACTGTTGTCCAATGCTCCTACCCTGGTTTTGACATAAACCTGCTCAATAATCACATTGCATGTGCAATGTCTGGTCTACTACAGACCATTGCATACATCAGGCTACTGACTGCACTTTCATATGGAACACGGGACATGTCCTCTTCCTCTTCTTGTGTCTTAGGACACTGTTCAGCAGATAACCTCAAACCTACAGGAATAGGAACCTTCATTGGTTTACTATCCTGCATATTAAACCTCTGCAGTATTGTCTCGACATACTTCCTCTGGTTTAACCAGAGCTTCCTCTTTGCCCGATCTCTTTTAATTTCCATGCCCAAAATATAGTTTGCAGCACCAAGATCTTTCATGTCGAATTTGGAGGACAATTGGATCTTCAAATACTGGATAATTTCTTTATCATTTCCAACCAACAACATATCATCCACATACAAGACCAGATAAATAACACAGTCACCAATTAATTTAAAATACACACAGTGATCTGCTTTGCTTTTGGTGAAGCCAAGTCCCTGTATAAATGTATCAAATTTTTGATACCACATCCTTGGTGATTGTTTTAACCCATACAGAGACTTCTTTAACTTGCATACCAGTTCTTTCTTACCCTTCACCTCAAAGCCTTCAGGTTGCTTCATGTATATTTCCTCTTCTAGATCCCTGTGAAGAAATGATGTCTTCACATCCATCTGTTCTACCTCAAAATCAAAAGCAGCAGCAACAGATAAAAGTAATATAATAGAAGTTACCTTGGCAACAGGAGAAAAAATATCACCAAAATCAATTCCCGGCACCTGGGAGTAACCTTTTGCTACCAACTGAGCTTTGTATTTCTCCACCTTTCCTTCTGCATTTTTCTTCTTCTTGAACACCCATTTGCTGCCAATGGGTTTCCTTCTAGCCGGCAACTCCACCAGATCCCAAGCCTCATTTTTGTGCAAAGATGCCATTTCATCTACCATGGCCTCTTTCCAAAGTTTTCCATCTCTGAATCTACTGCTTCCTTCCTAGTTCTAGGATCATCATCAGTAACAGACAAAGAAAAATTTGAACAGAAAGCAGATGGACTATACCTTTCTGGCTGCCTTCTTTCTCGAACTGATCTTCTTGCGCTCGGAGTTTGTGGCTCTTCATCTTCTGATTCCTCCTCTGTTGTAGAGTCTGATTCTTCCTCCTTTAGCTCAAACTCTATCTTCTCAGGTTCCTTTGGTTGGACTTCATGTTTAATAACATCTTTCACCTCTCTGAACACCACATCTTGGTTGTACACAACCATCGTTGGCTGTACACAACCATCCTTGTTGTTGGGTTCCAAAGCTTATAACCCTTTAAACCATCCTTATACCCAATAAAGATGCACTTTTCAGATTTACTATCCAACTTGGTTCGTTTCTCCTTTGGAACATGTACATATGCATCTCATCCAAATACCCTCAGATGTGAAAGTGAGGGTTTCTTACCAGTCCATACCTCTTGTGGAGTTTTATCCTCCAACATTGATGAAGGTGATCTGTTGACCAGGTAACATGTTGTCTCCACCGCCTTTGCCCAAAATTCCTGTCCTAACCTGGAACCAGTGAGCATGCTTCTTGCCCTTTCCATCAACGTCTTGTTCATTCTTTCTATAACTCCATTTTGATGAGGTGTATATGGAGTAGTCTTCTGTCGTGCTATACCACACTTCTTACAGAATTCTTCAAATTCCTTATTGCAAAACTCTCCACCGTTATCTATCCTCAGCGCCTTTATCTTCTTCTCTGTCTAGTTTTCCACCAGAGTCTTAAATTCTTTAAACCTATCAAAGACTTCAGATTTCTTCTTAAGGAAATATATCCATGTATTCCTTGAGAAGTCATCTATAAATGACACATAGTACACAGGCTTACCCAGTGATGGAACCTTCACAGGTCCAAACACATCACTGTGCACAAGTTCTAATATCTGTTTCGCCCTCTTACCACCAGAGGGGAAACTCACCTGATTTTGCTTCCCATATACACAATTTTCATACAAATCAAATTCCAGAGAGCTATTAATCATACCTTTTAATTTACCATGAAGTATTCGAAGGCCTTTCTCTCCAATATGTCAAAGCCTTTGATGCCACAACATGGTCTTCTCTCCAGAGACCACTAGATTTTTTGCTTCACTTTCAGGAACCACAGAACTGTTGCACCCATCAACAACCGTGCTACCTTGCAGCTTGTACAGAGTTCCAATCCGAACTCCCTGCATCAATACCAGTGCTCCCCAAACCATTTTGCAGGTATCCTTCTTGAACTGTTTTTACACCTGCATCATCCAGCTTGCTTACAGAAATTAGATTTTTGGCCAATGCAGGAATATGTAGAACACCTGGAAGTGTTCTAACTCTTCCACCTTGTAACTTCAACTTTACATTTCGGCGACCAACGATTTTAGCCTTCCTGTCATCCCCCAAGAAGACATCACCACCATCAAATTTCTCATACTCGCGGAACCACTCTCTGTGGGGAGTGAAGTGAAAGGATGCACCTGAGTCAATCAACCATGCCTCATGATCTACATGTGTACTTGAAGAAGCCAAGTACAAATCCCCACCTTCATCTGAGGTGGTTTTCGCCTCTGCAGAAGGAGCCTCATCAGATCCCTTTCCTTTGTCAGGAGCTTTAGATTTACAGTCTCTTTTGAAGTGGCCTTCCTTTCCGCATTTCCAGCACACCACCTTTACAGGTTTTCCTGGAGATTTAGATCTCCCACTCAATGACTTATTTTTGTTTCTGTTCTGGGACCATCCTCATATAGACAAGGCATCACCATTATGGCTCTCCATAATTTTTCGTCTCATCTCCTCCGTCAGCAAGGCTGAGACTATTTCATCAAACTACAAGGCAGTTGCATTGCTACCTATTGCAATAACCAGACTATCCCACGAATCTGGTAGAGAACACAACAAACTGATGCACTTATCTTCATCTGAAATTTTAATATCAACAGATGCTAACTGACTTACCACAGTATTAAATGCATTCAGATGCTTTGTCACCGAGTCTCCATATTTCATCCTCAGGATATACAACTTTTTCCGCAGGAACAGTTTATTCACTAGAGACTTAGATTAGTACAAAGTCCCTAACTTGTCCCACAAAGCCTTCACCGTAGCTTCCCCTGATACATTCAACAATATTGAATCTGAGACACACAATCGTATTGTACTCTTTGCCTTCCGATCCAACTTCTTCCATTCTTCATCGAACACTCCCGTTGGTTTAGTACCTAGATCTACCACGATCCACTGATCTTTATCCACTAACAGATCCTCCTTCTTTAGTTTCCACAACTCAAAACTCTGACCATTAAATTTATCGATCTTTGTCTTTCCACTGCTCGCCATCTTCTTTCACCACCAGAATCGATCTCGCAAATCTCCCACTGAACAGGGTCTACCATAGGCCCGGGCGAAACCCCTCAACAACAAAGGCGTCCCCTTGAAGCCAAAACTGCTCCGATACCAAATGTAGGTTTTAACACCGTACAGAAATTACCTGCATACGAATTCTAAAATACATAAAATAAACAACGTGAGAGAATAACACATAAAACACATATACACGGAGATTTTCCCCTGGATCCCAAAACCAGGACTACCAGCTTGATTTTTCATTATGTTCCTTTCAATGTTACAATACATATTTATACATGCCGAAGCATCCAATACCATGGACCAAAAACCATCACGTCCAATACCATGGACCGAAAACCATAGGTAGATTCGCCCAACCTAATATAGGGTCCACATTTTTTTTCGTAGGTTAGTCGTGGAAAGAATATAACACAACCCAACAATATTTGCAAGAAGAAACTCATATCTAAGTGTTGGAAGGTCATATCTGTAGTAGAAAGTCAAATATGAGTGCTAGAAGGTCAGATCTGCAAGAAGAAAGTGAGATCTGAGTGTTGGAAAGTCAGATTAGCAAGAATAAAGTCATATATGAGTGTTGGAAGGTGAGGTATGCAAGAAGAAATTCAGATCTGAGTGTTGGAAGGTCAAATCTACAAGAAGAAATTCATATCTATGATATGAAGAAGCAGATCTAGCAGATTGAGAAGCTATAGCGTGATTGTAAAAGGACCGGTTGCAAAGGACTGCAAACAATCTAAGGACCGTGAGTTGAATGAATAGATTAGGTATGCATTTGATTTTATTGGGTAGATTGAATATCTAAAGGATCATATCTCAAGCCCTAGATCAGTCAAAGGATAGATTGTGTATTTTACTATATACTATGTATACTAGTTTGTAGCAAGGTTTATGAAGGGCCATGATCCTTGGTATGGGAGCGTTAGCATTTTCTTATTGATGGACTAATGAGAAATGAGATTTGAGCTCATATATTCTTGTGTACTATTGTTGATTTCACTATTGTTATATTTCCACTATACAAAGTGATTTTGTGTTGGGCTTCTCTAGTGCGTTGTGTTCCTATCTAGGGCACATACTAGACCTAGAGGGCATGGAAATTTCAAAACTTTGGATGCATATCATTTCCAAAAAGTAAATGGCCCCAATATCTCTCATATATTGGATTCAATCACCAAATAAAGAATTCAAGGGTGGATTGACTCGTTGGAAAGAACTGGCAAAAGCATTTCCATTGGTGGTCCCTTTGTTAGCTTGAAGGGTTGGAAGTGGTACAATGATTTGTATTGAGGAGGATGTTATAGCGGGCTATGGTTGTGAGAAACAACTCCCACAAGAGCTTAAAGAGAAGTTGTAAGCTACTAGTTATTGATTCCATTCTCATATTGAAAATGAACAAGAGACAGAGCTTTGGCACTAAGGGTGGTTATTTGTTGACGACGTAGGATGTGTAAACAACTTCGCAAGGTAATGGGAAGTTTATACCTTGACACTAAGACATGCATATATCTGATTGAGAAATGAGCCAAATCTACTCATCTGGATATATAATAAAACGAGAGGAAAATATATGATGCAATTGGGTTATCAATTTATGGAGACTAAGGATCATAATCAGGTGGAATGGTGTCAGTCCCATATTTGATGTTTATGTGCAGGTTGCAAAGCAAAATATTTATGTGGCTTGTGCTTAAGCACATAGTTACACTATGGGACTATTTTAAAAATGTTGCTTTAGGGCCCAAATTATGTATACTATGTAAGGAGGTAAAAGAAGAAGTTAGCCATTTATTAATTTCCGTTGAATATCTTATGCAGGTTTAGTAGGATTTGAGTGGTTGGATTAAAATTAGGAATCTCTAGAGGGGTTTGATGGTAGAGGATTGTACTAAAAAATTGGTACTTAAGACCATAATTTAAAAAGTGTAAGTGCCTTCCTTTCCTAACGCTTTGGGGAGTTAAGATAACACACAATGCATGTATTTTTAGAGATGAACTAGTTCAGACTTTTTAAACCTTCTCTCCAGTAACTTCAAGTTTCACATTTCAATGTCTTAGACTTGAAATAATTAATATCAATACTAGTTTTCAGCGCTCACCAACCAGTATGGTAAAAATATTGTGATGTAATGTTTAACATTTTGACCAAATCAAATTACATATAAATTAAATTAAATTAAATTAATCAAATGAAAAGATCCATGTAATGTAATGTAAAGATTTTCACTGGGTCAAAATAAAACAAAAAAATAAAAGTAAAAATAAAAATAAAAATGATGCAAGAGCATCAAGGGCGTTTTTTTATTTTGTAAATATGTTAAAAGGGGGTGTGATAATTTTTAATATTTTATTAATTAATTTGAATAAAATAGGAGAAGGTGAGGATTTTTGTAAATATCTTTTTATTTAATAAAAGGATATGAGAGAATTTAATTAGTTGAAGGATTTTAGGGATAAAGATCTATCCCTTAGGGATGTTGAGAGATTTAGGGGTTTGTTGAGAAATTGAAGGGATTGAGCGTTTAATTAGTTCATTTTTAAAATTGTATAAATTCATCAAGCCTCAAAGGCATGAGAAGGAGTGAGTGAGTGTGAGAAGTGAGCAAGGGTTCTCCTTGGAAGCCTTCGGGCAGTTTGTAAAAGGGCCATAGATTTGCATATCTGGCCATGAATAGAAAGCTCTTTGTGAATGTTTGTTTTTATATACATATGAGTATGCTGAATTCGATTCTGTATGAACATGTTTGCGTTTAATAAGTTTTGAGATATGGTTCTGCGCATAGTTGTAGAAATCGATATTATATAACATTGAAATTGCAGTGGTTAGTTGGAATAATAAATCCGTGTGAATTAATGTGTGTTGAGACTCTACACATGAACTGAAGAATCGATGTTATTAATTGCGAGAGGAAAACTGTGTGTTTTGAATAAATCGATTGCTTTTCTGTTTTGATTGGTAGTGAGGGCGCACGGTAGTCATAACGTTGCATGAAATTACATTGAAAGCCAATGCAGAATTAAATATACATCGGGTGAAGTATGATCTAATCGAAGTAAACCGAGACAAAGTTCTATTTTAATATTAACGCAGAGTTCTGTTTTAATCATGTCAATTGAAACAGGTTTTTTTACCGGACGTTCTACAAATGAAATGAAGGATCTACTATGAGGCGGTGTTGAAGAAATTATGTTATAAAGTACCTGGAGTGAATTCTGAATGTGGATGCGTTGAATGTTAAAGTCCACGTGTAGCCTGGAGATGTATTGGTAAGTCGTGGTTTACTGGCTTTTGATTAAATCTGAACTTTATGAAATTGCCATAGTGAAGAATGTAGCGTGAAGCATGAAGGCACAGGTTTGAATGGTTTTAAACTCAACAAAAGACATGCAGTTATTACAGAAATGGGAGATCGATTGAAGGAATAAGCATCTGTGCCATTGGCTCTCCTGCTTTATTTGTCTCTGTTCTGCATCAGAAGCAGAGGAAACGTTTTTCTCTGAGAAGAAATCGTGGTATTTGGCAGCACATTGTATCTGCAAAGACAGTGATTGATAGAAGTTGAGTTGAATGGTTCGATTCATAGGAATCGACATCAGTTCTTAAATCAATGTTGGGTTTAGCAATTGCCTTACAATGAAGGTTAAATCCAATTGACATTTGCTATCAGAATTTGTTCCAGGTTTGGATGCAAATGAATGATCTGTAAAGAATGCGTGTTGTAGTTGACTTGGAGGAAACGCAGAGACATTCAGATGCAAACTTATGCCATGATGACAACGTTTCAATAAACAGGTATGTTTTATGACAATGGTCTTTTGAAACAGATAAATCTCATGAGTCGAATAGTTCGATTGTTGAAGAATCTGAAGGGCGCAGTCTAGAATGAGTAAGATATAAGCTATAAGCATGAAAATGATTGCCAGACACTGTCTTAATATATGGGCGCCTTTGTTTATGGAGGTTGTTTAAAAATCCGTGTTGTAAAACCATATATGCAGGTTGCTGAAATGAAAAACTTCGAGCTGTTTTGTTAATAAACACTTCGAGCTGTTTGTTGTTTGAAATAAGTTAGTGGGCAGACATATGAGGAATAAGCATCGAAGTTTAAAGGTAAGGGTGCACTCTTTAATTGAATCCAGCCAATATATTTTGAGATTGTTTATGGGAATGTCCGAAGAGTTTCAAGATTTGAATTTGGGATGAAAGGTTTTTATGTGAGATTGAAATGGTAGCAGGGCCGCATCTTTTTATTGAGTTTTGATTTTAAACTCTCGCGTTATAAGAATGAAAGATGGGAGTTGGAATTGAATGAAATTTATTGGTAGAAGATTAAGATGCATTTGTATATTCAGATTGAAAAGCTTTGTTGTCTTGGAATTGGTTTAGATAGAAAGAATTTGAGTTATGAATTGGATTTAATTCCAAGCATGGTTTTTATAAATCATGAGATTACAACATCATGAAACAATCTTCCACAAATTTTAGTGTAAACTCTGGCGTGTGTTGAGGTGTATGTTTTATATGCATGGTTGTCGGAGGATCCTGGTATTTGTAGGCCTTGCCTGTGTCAATTTTGGTATCAGAGCTGGAATGCTCTGTTGAAATATTTATTTTCTGAATGATGACAAGAAGGTTTTGTTGAATTGAAATGTATTTTTGTTGAAAGACTGAAAGGACGATCAGATTTCTAAATCTGATATGCAAACTACACAAGTGAACAGGATTGCAGGGAGGAAAAGATCATGCAAGATCTTAAAGGTGAGATGATTTTTCTGATTTGAAGTTTATGGTTGCAGAGAAGATGGCAGTGAACCTGGTATTCAGCTAAAGGCTGAATAAGGAGGACAATTGCAGTGTCCTGAAGAAGAAGGTGAGTTGAAGAGATAGTCTGAAGAGAGAAGAGAGAGTGCTCGAAAGGTTCCAGAGGTAGTGAACCAAGTACTTACCAAAAGACTAAGTGAGGAGAGCTTGGTGAGGTAAGTGGCAACAAAAGAGATTGTTGTCGTAGAGGCTAGTACAACTCATGGTGAGTGAGAAAGTCATGGAGAAGATGATCATGGAGGATCAAAGAAGAGGTTCAGAGGAATGCCACAGAGGTGAGATGACTGCAGAAGTCAGAGAAAGAGAGATTGCAGTAATGAAAGTGCAATTGCAGGTACTAGAGGAATGGCTGCAAGAGCAGGAAGATCAGAATAGGAAATGGCTCTTCCCACTGAAGGGAAAGAGAGTGGTTTGGCAACAATTGCAGAGGAGGTTGAGGCAAATTGTGATTGCCTTGTTGAAAAAGGAACTTAGAGTTCTTGAGCCAGAGATGGAATTGGAGGAAGCAGTCGAGACTGAAAAGTCTTGTGATTTAAAAACTAACGAGTTGTGTATGTTTGTAGGTACAGTACAAGGAGATGAACACGCTTTAGAGTTTGTTCAAGAAAAGTTGAATATGAAGGCTGTTCAGATTGATGTTGAGATAGCAAAATCTCAGAAAGGAATGAAGACAGAGGAAGCAGAAAATGATAAGTATTCTGAAAAAGAAAGCAGTGATGCTTTTGCTGTTACAGTACAAGAGAAAATTCTTGTGGATGCTGAAGAAGAGAAGCAGTCTGAAGCGCAATTAAGGGAAGTAACAGCTGATACTGTTGAACATTTTATGCAAACTGAAAATTTATGTATGAATGCAGGTGATGATGATATGCTTCAGCAATGCTACAGAGAAATTGCATTGCTAGAATATTTGTTGAAGAATTCGGAGTATGACAAGGAGATTGCAGCAGATGAAAGAGTTCAGTACAGTGAACGAGTGCAGAAAGATATCATGGAAGCAGATGATGTGAGAGAAAGACTGGTTGACAGTCTTGAGAATTCTTCAGAGAATTCTTTGGGTAAAGAGAATCAACATACTGATGTGCTGATAGTGGAGGAGAATTCAGAACAGCATACTGAAGTGCTGGCAAAGGAGGACAAGGCACTGATGCCTTCTGATTTTTATTCTAACAAGTGTTTTGTGAATGCAGGTATTGTTGCAGAACATTTGACTCAGTTGAGCAGTCAAATGAAGGAAGAAGAAGTTTTTTGTTCCAGAAGACAAGAGGGCATGGATGATCGGGTGGCAGTCAGAACAGAAACAAGCATAGAAGCAAGAAGTCAGCAAGTGACAGTACAGATAGAGAAAATAAAAATTGAGCAAGCCGTCTTAGCTCAGCAGACAGCTAGAAATCAACAGCTGGGAGATTTATTGGACCGAGAGATTGAAAGTATCAGAAGACTGATGACAAAAGAATCCCGGAAGAGACCAGCAGCAAGAAAGAAAAGGAAAGACAACAAGAGAAAGACAGCGAAAGATTGCAAGAGCAGAGCAAGTGGAGCACTACAGCACAAAATATGGAAGCCTGGAGAACAACAACAGTAAAGCAATTAACAAGCAAAGGAAGATTACAAAATAAAATTTGGGATCCAGGAGGAAATATCCAGACTTATGACCAGGTGGTCATGAATTTTCTTACATGGGGAGTCTGATGCAGGAGCATCAAGGGCGTTTTTTTATTTTTTAAATATGTTAAAAGGGGGTGTGATAATTTTTAATATTTTATTAAATAATTTGAATAAAATAGGAGAAGGTGAGGATTTTTGTAAATATCTTTTTATTTAATAAAAGGATATGAGAGAATTTAATTAGTTGAAGGATTTTAGGGATAAAGATCTATCCTTTAGGGATGTTGAGAGATTTAGGGGTTTGTTGAGAAATTGAAGGGATTGAGCATTTAATTAGTTCATTTTTAAAATTGTATAAATTCATCAAGCCTCAAAGGCATGAGAAGGGGTGAGTGAGTGTGAGAAGTGAGCAAGGGTTCTCCTTGGAAGCCTTCGGGCAGTTTGTAAAAGGGCCATAGAATTGCATATCTGGCCATGAATAGAAAGCTCTTTGTGAATGTTTGTTTTTATATACATATGAGTATGCTGAATTCGATTATGTATGAACATGTTTGCGTTTAATAAGTTTTGAGATATGGTTCTGCACATAGTTGCAGAAATCGATATTATATAACATTGAAATTGCAGTGGTTAGTTGGAATAATAAATCCGTGTGAATTAATGTGTGTTGAGACTCTACACATGAACTGAAGAATCGATGTTATTAATTGCCAGAGGAAAACTGGGTGTGTTGAATAAATCGATTGCTTTTCTGTTTTGATTGGTAGTGAGGGCGCACGGTAGTCATAAAGCTGCATGAAATTACATTGAAAGCCAATGCAGAATTAAATATACATCGGGTGAAGTATGATCTAATCGAAGTAAACCGAGACAGAGTTCTGTTTTAATATTAACGCAGAGTTCTGTTTTAATCATGTCAATTGAAACAGGTTTTTTTACCGGACGTTCTACAAATGAAATGAAGGATCTACTGTGAGGCGGTGTTGAAGAAATTATGTTATAAAGTACCTGGAGTGAATTCTGAATGTGGATGCGTTGAATGTTAAAGTCCACGTGTAGCCTGGAGATGTATTGGTAAGTCGTGGTTTACTGGATTTTGATTAAATCTGAACTTTATGAAATTGCCATAGTGAAGAATGTAGCGTGAAGCATGAAGGCGCAGGTTTGAATGGTTTTAAACTCAAAAAAAGACATGCAGTTATTACAGAAATGGGAGATCGATTGAAGGAATAAGCATCTGCGCCATTGGCTCTCCTGCTTTATTTGTCTCTGTTCTGCATCAGAAGCAGAGGAAACGTTTTTCTCTGAGAAGAAATCGTGGTATTTGGCAGCACATTGTATCTGCAAAGACAGTGATTGATATAAGTTGAGTTGAATGGTTCGATTCATAGGAATCGACATCAGTTCTTAAATCAATGTTGGGTTTAGCAATTGCCTTAGAATGAAGGTTAAATCCAATTGACATTTGCTATCAGAATTTGTTCCAGGTTTGGACGCAAATGAATGATCTGTAAAGAGTGCATGTTGTAGTTGACTTGGAGGAAACGCAGAGACATTCAGATGCAAACTTATGCCATGATGACAACGTTTCAATAAACAGGTATGTTTTATGACAATGGTCTTTTGAAACAGATAAATCTCATGAGTCGAATAGTTCAATTGTTGAAGAATATGAAGGGCGCAGTCTAGAATGAGTAAGATATAAGCTATAAGCATGAAAATGATTGCCAGACACTGTCTTCATATATGGGCGCCTTTGTTTATGGAGGTTGTTTAAAAATCCGTGTTGTAAAACCATATATGCAGGTTGCTGAAATGAAAAACTTTGAGCTGTTTTGTTAATAAACGCTTCGAGCTGTTTGTTGTTTGAAATAAGTTAGTGGGCAGACATATGAGGAATAAGCATCGAAGTTTAAAGGTAAGGGTGCACTCTTTAATTGAATCCAGCCAATATATTTTGAGATTGTTTATGGGAATGTCCGAAGAGTTTCAAGATTTGAATTTGGGATGAAAGGTTTTTATGTGAGATTGAAATGGTAGCAGGGCCGCATCTTTTTATTGAGTTTTGATTTTAAACTCTCGCATTATAAGAATGAAAGATGGGAGTTGGAATTGAATGAAATTTATTGGTAGAAGATTAAGATGCATTTGTATATTCAGATTGAAAAGCTTTGTTGTCTTGGAATTGGTTTAGATAGAAAGAATTTGAGTTATGAATTGGGTTTAATTCCAAGCATGGTTTTTATAAATCATGAGATTACAACATCATGAAACAAGCTTCCGCAAATTTTAGTGTAAACTCTGGCGTGTATTGAGGTGTATGTTTTATATGCATGGTTGTCGGAGGATCCTGGTATTTGCAGGCCTTGCCTGCGTCAATTTTGGTATCAGAGCTGGAATGCTCTGTTGAAATATTTATTTTATGAATGATGACAAGAAGGTTTTTTTGAATTGAAATGTATTTTTGTTGAAAGACTGAAAGGACGATCAGATTTCTAAATCTGATATGCAAACTACACAAGTGAACAGGATTGCAGGGAGGAAAAGATCATGCAAGATCTTAAAGGTGAGATGATTTTTCTGATTTGAAGTTTATGGTTGCAGAGAAGATGGCAGTGAACCTGGTATTCAGCTAAAGGATGAATAAGGAGGACAATTGCAGTGTCTTGAAGAAGAAGGTGAGTTGAAGAGATAGTCTGAAGAGAGCAGAGAGAGTGCTCGAAAGGTTCCAGAGGCAGTGAACCAAGTACTTACCAAAAGACTGAGTGAGGAGAGCTTGGTGAGGTAAGTGGCAACAGAAGAGATTGTTGTCGTAGAGGCTAGTACAACTCATGGTGAGTGAGAAACTCATGGAGAAGATGATCATGGAGGATCAAAGAAGAGGTTCAGAGGAATGCCACAGAGGTGAGATGACTGCAGAAGTCAGAGAAAGAGAGATTGCAGTAATGAAAGTGCAATTGCAGGTACTAGAGGAATGGCTGCAAGAGCAGGAAGATCAGAATAGGAAATGGCTCTTCCCACTGAAGGGAAAGAGAGTGGTTTGGCAACAATTGCAAAGGAGGTTGAGGCAAATTGTGATTGCCTTGTTGAAAAAGGAACTTAGAGTTCTTGAGCCAGAGATGGAATTGGAGGAAGCAGTCGAGACTGAAAAGTCTTGTGATTTAAAAACTAATGAGTTGTGTATGTTTGCAGGTACAGTACAGGGAGATGAACAAGCTTTAGAGTTTGTTCAAGAAAAGTTGAATCTGAAGGCTGTTCAGATCGATGCTGAGATAGAAAAATCTCAGAAAGGAATGAAGATAGAGGAAGCAGAAAATGATAAGTATTCTGAAAAAGAAAGCAGTGATGCTTTTGCTGTTACAGTACAAGAGAAAATTCTAGTGGATGTTGAAGAAGAGAAGTAGTCTGAAGCGCAATTAAGGGAAGTAACAACTAATATTGTTGAACATTTTATGCAAACTGAAAATGTTGGAAATAATACTGAGAGGGGGGGGGTGAATCAATATTATCTAATTCTTTTCAATCTATCTTCCTTATTTATACTTTGAATAATTCCTCAAATATTGATCATTACTTTGTATGTCAGTATCATAAAATAATGAGCCGGAACAAGAAAAGCAAATAGTCACACAAAAGAACACCAGATATAAGGTGGAAACCCAATGTGGGTGAAAACCACCTGCTGCAATATGTCTCTATCTTCTTTCAATTAGAAACTCATTTTACAATGATTTTGTACTGGTGCAGTCCATTACCAGTACGCAGGCTACAACCTGCAGAGAGCTACAACCCTCTCTCGTTCTCCAGCTTCTCCTGGAAGGGAGCTACAACCCACTTAGCTCTTGTACTAGCCAAGATACTAGTACGTAGGTGCTGGCCTACTAAAGGCTACAACCTTCTCTTTCTTCCAGGGATCACGTTTCATAAATTTTCAGACTGGATCCATGAACATCAATCAATCATCAAGTATATCTGCATCAAACAATCTCCTTTTCCAATTAGCACTGAATCAAGTAAACACTTCTCTAACAGCTGTACCCAGAACACAGTGACAGTAACCACACACCAAATTCTGAACCCAGAATACTGCAGCAATAGACAGAGGCAGCTAGATCATAATTTAAAGATATACGCTACTTCAACAACCTGAAACCTGCGTGCAGATCTATAAAGGATAATTCCTTCTTTCAAATATTCAGACACTAATTAACCCAGATTGTCAGATTTATAGATCAAGCATGCGCCTCATATAACAGATCAAAATCATGCAAAGATACTATTATTCAAGCATAAAGATTATGACCCATCAATAGAACTTATCCTTCTTTATGCGCTAAGGTTCCTCCTTCATTCAGATCTAGATCTGCACCATAACCCAATCACAAATATTTCAAATCTAGCACTTATTAGATATTCAATTCCTTCGATCATACTTTGCCAAATGATCTCCTTCCTCTTTTATAGTCTTAGGCCTTCCACAATACCACGGTCCAAAACCATAGGATCAAAAAACTGTTGGACTAATACCATGAACCAACCATGAAAGTGCGTGAGATCAACACTTTTGGATACAATACCACGAGCTAAAACCATAGGATCAAAAACTATAGGACTAATACCATGAACCAACCATGAAAGTGCGTGAGATCAACACTTTTGGATACAATACCACGAGCTAAAACCATAGGATCAAAAACTATAGGACTAATACCATGAACCAACCATGAAAGTGCGTGAGATCAACACTTTTGGATGCAATACCACGGACCAAAACCATAGGATCAAAAAAACTGTCGGACTAATACCATGAGCCAACCATGAAAGTGCGTGAACTTTTCTCTTCATGAAAGGGACTTTTCTCTGCATGAAAGTGCGTGAACTTTTCTCTACATGAAATAAACTTTTCTCTGCATAAAAGTGCGTGAACTTTTCTCTACATGAAATAAACTTTTCTCTGCATAAAAGTGCGTGAACTTTTCTCTACATGAAATAAACTTTTCTCTGCATATAAGTGCGTGAACTTTTCTCTACATGAAAGAAACTTTTCTCTGCATAAAAGTGCATGAACTTTTCTCTACATGAAATAAAATTTTCTCTGCATAAAAGTGCGTGAACTTTTCTCTACATGAAATAAAATTTTCTCTGCATATAAGTGCGTGAACTTTTCTCTACATGAAAGAAACTTTTATCTTCATGAAAGAAACTTTTATCTTCATGAACGTGCGTGAACTTTGCTGCACTATAATTTATCATCTGAGATGAGTGGGTTGCCATCAAGTACAACATATGTATCATAATGCCAACAATCTCCCCCTTTGGACTTGATGGCAACAACAACCAATCACTCTCCCCCTTTGACATCAAGGGCAAAGGGTTATGCTCCCCCTAAGAACATGCTCCCCCTGACTATAAACCAGATCTGCAAAGAAGAACCATAATCCATCAAACACCATAAATGACCATGAAAGAGATAGAGACGTATTGCAGCAATATTCAGACCAGCATCCATGATCTCCTTCTGTACTTCCTCCATAATGCCAACAATGCATGATATGCTCCCCCTGAACCTGTCCCATTCGATCTTTGACCAATCCACAACCCAGCACATGTACGCATATACTTCAGATGAACCTTGCGTACAACCAACAATCAGAAGAGATTCAACAACAAGATGATGCATCAACAACCCACAACTTTTGCCTGAGGTATTCAAAGGTCTCCCTAGGCAATGGTTTGGTGAGTATATCAGCAACCTGTTCCTTAGAAGGAACATACTCCAACTTGACCTTTTGTTCAAGCACTTGTTCCCGGAGAAAGTGATACTTGATTGGTATGTGCTTGGTTTTTGAATGCATGATTGGGTTCTTTGAAATGCTGATTGCACTTGTATTATCACATAAGATGGAGATGGGTGGTGTACAAGTGATTTGAAAATCCTGCAAGGTCTGCATCATCCAAAGGAGTTGAGTGCAGCAAGATGCAGCAGCAACATATTCTGCTTCAGCTGTAGACAAGGCAATCGAATTCTGTTTCTTGCTGAACCAAGATACTAATCTGGAACCCATAAAGAATGCACCACCACTTGTGCTCTTCCTGTCATCCACGCTTCCGGCCCAATCTGCATCAGTATAAGCATGAAGTGTGAGATCTGTATCTCTAGGATACCATAAGCCATAATTTTGAGTCCCTTGAAGATATTTGAAGATTCTCTTTACTGCCTGAAGATGAGTTTCCTTTGGATTTGCCTGAAATCTTCCAACTATTCCCACTGCATGCATGATGTCTGGTCGGGTACCTGTCAAATAAAGTAGACTTCCAATCATAGATCTGTAGGTTGGTTGATGTACTGCTGCTGATTCATCATTTGCACTGAGGCTACATCCTGTGACCATGGGTGTACATACTGGTTTTGCATCTTCCATGCCATATTTCTTCAAAATATGCTTGAGATACTTGGTTTGAGACAAGAAGATCCCTCCTTCCTTTTGTTGGATTTGCAGGCCAAGAAAATATGTCAATTCTCAAAGTAAGGACATTTCGAATTCTTTCTGCATCACCAAGGCAAAGCTTTGACTCATAGATTCTTCATTGCTGCCAAAGATAATGTCATCTACATACACAACAAGTATTAGCAATTTGTCATTTTCAATTTTTATATAAAGATTGCTATCTGCTGATCCTTTTGAAAAACCTTGTTGATGAAGATATTTGTCCAAACGATAGTACCAAGCCCTTGGAGCTTGTTTAAGACCATAGAGAGCCTTTTTCAGTCTGCATACAAGATTTGGATCATTTCCAAGAATGAAACCATCTGGCTGCTCAATGTATACTTCTTCTTCTAAGTCTCCATTCAGAAAGGCTGATTTCACGTCCATTTGAAATACTTTGAACTTTTGAAAGCTTGAGAGAGCAAGGAACATTCGGATGGCCTCAAGTCTTGCAACAGGAGCAAAAGTTTCCTCAAAATCTATTCCTTCTTGCTGCACATACCCTTTACAAACAAGTCTTGCCTTGTTTCTAATTACTTCCCCATTTTCATTCAACTTATTTTTGAAGACCCATTTTGTCCCTATAACATTCTTATCCTTTGGTCTAGGAACCAACTCCCAAGTGTTGTTCTTTTCGATCTGCTCAAGTTCTTCATCCATTGCTTTGACCCAACATTCATCTTTGCATGCCTCTTTTACATTTTGTGGTTCAGTGGAGGAGAGTAATGCCAAATAGCTTGAAGCTTCTGCAATTGTTCTTCTTGTTTGTACACCTGCTTCTTTCTGCCCCAAAATCTGAGATTCTGGATGATTCTTCTGAACGTACTGGGATGGAGTCTTCTCTTCTATCCTTATCTGTTCCTCTGGTGCTTCTTGAGGTTCTTCTTCTTCATCATTCTGTCTTTGAGGGTAGTCTTCATCTTCTTCGATATTTTCATGATTTACTTGCCTAGGAATGTATCCCTTTTCATCAACCACTACATCAATGCTGTCAACAATTCTTCCAAGTCTTTTATTGTAGCATTTATATGCTTTGCTGTGTGGAGAATAACCAAGAAGAATGCCTTCATCTGCTCTAGGTTCAAGTTTGCCAAGTTGCTCATCAGTATTCTTAATATAGCATTTGCTCCCAAAGATTTTGAAGTGCTTTACCGAAGGAGTCTCACCATATCATAGCTCATGAGGAGTTTGAGTGTTGTTCACTCGGACATTTGTTTTGTTGAGAATAACAACCGCAGCATATGCGGCTTCACCCCAGAAAGTTGCGGGAGTTCCAGACTCATCCAGCATAGCACGAGCCATTTGTTGGACTATTCTGTTCATCCTTTCCACCACTCCATTTTGCTGAGGAGTTCTAGCTGTAGAGAATTCTCTTCTTATCCCATGTTCTTCACAGAAATCGAAAAATTCATTTGAGGTAAACTCTCCACCTCTGTCAGACCTGAGGCACTTAATTTTGTAACCTGATTCATTTTCAACCAAGGCTTTGAAGGATTTGAATTTCTCGAATGCTTCATCTTTGTGCTTCATAAGTCCTAACCAAACAAACCTGGAGAAATCGTCAATGAATAATATCAAGTATTCTTCTCCTCGAGGTGTCCTTTTCCTAAATGGACCACATACATCTGTATGGACTAGCTCAAGAGGCATGCTAGCTGATCCTTCCTTCTCTGGAAAGTTAGTTCTGGTTTGCTTTCTAGACTGACATGATTTGCATATGGTGTTGTCTGGAATTTTGATATCTGGAAGACCACGAACTGCCTGATATTTGCATGCTTTCCTTATTTGTGAAAAACTTAGATGCCCCAACCTCCGGTGCCATAACCAGTGTTCGTCATCCTTGCTCAAATAGCATTGTTGTTGTCCTTCTTCAAATATGTATAGATTATTTGGAGTTCTTCTACCTTTGATCACTGTTTCACCTGTATCAAGATCACGAACACGACATCTGTTTGATCTAAATATCACCTCGGTTCCTTGATCACACATCTGGCTGACACTTAGAAGATTATGCTTCAATCCATCAACATACAAAACATTTCCAGCTTTGACCTTTTCTTTTAACTGAGCAGTGCCTTTTCCTTTTATAGCTGCAGGAGTATCATTTCCAAAAGAGACTTTCTTTCCCTTTTCTAAAGCAGATAATGATTCAAGTTTTTCTTTATCACCTGTCATATGTTTCGAACATCCACTATCAATGTACCATAGATTTTCTTGTCCTTCTGCATAAAATGCTATCCCACATTTTTCTGTTTGTGGTTCCTTTATTCTCCATGTTCTAGTGCTTGAGGCTTGTTCCTTTGTCTGCTGAAACCTGCTCCTGCATTCAGAATCTTCATGACCAAAGTTATTGCAAATAGAACATTCAACTTCATTTTCAAGAGCCGAAAAGTTGTTATAGGTCCTTTTTGTAATCCCGATCATACTCCTTTGTTTTTGAGCTTCTCTAGTCATGATTGTTTTATATGCAACACATTGAGCTGCTTTGTGACCAAAGTTATGGCAAGAGAAACATTGCCCATTGAAGAAACTTCTGCGATTATCAAATCTACCGGCCAAATGATTGTAATTTCTATTGTCATCCATTCTTGAAGCAAATTGAGAAGATTTTACCTGTGGCTGGTTGTAGCTTTTGTTCATCCTTAAGACAGATTGCCCCTGGTTTACCTGATAGTCTTTGTTCACTCTTGATGTAATTCGTCCCTGCTTTACCTGGTGATCTCCATTGTGCTTTTTCTCATTCCTTCTTGCTGCATCAAGATAACTCTTTGAGGTGGATGCTTGAGATGTTTCTCCATTATACCCCAGACTTGTCTTGTTTAGCGGAGAACGCTGTACATTGATGATCTCATCCAGAGTTTCAGATCCTTTGACAAACTTAAGATTAATAACCTTTGTTTTCTCAATTTCTTTTCTAAGGCAAACAATTTCACCTTCTAACTTTTCAAGATATTTTTCTTTTTCATCAATTTGAAATTGTAGAGTATCAATGATCATATTCTTTTCTTCTATACATGTCTTAAGTCTAGAAATCTCTTCATAAAAACTATCCACATCTATAGCATCCATGTAATCATCATTTTCAAATGCCATTAAAAGTTTATAGTCATTACCTCGTTCATCTTCATCACTATTTGATAGACCATCACTGTCTTCATGAGTGTAGTAGCTTTTCTTATTTGCATTCTGTTTCTTGTTCCATCTGGCAGGTTCCTTTCCTTTGTCAATCTTATCCTTATGAGGACATTTGGCAGCATAATGACCTACTCTTCCACAAGCAAAACATTTAAAAGGTAGCTTACCTCTGAACCTTCCAGTACCCTGTTGAAGATTTCTGACAAAATTTGATTCTTCTTCTTCTTCTGGCACGTGACTTGATTCACAGTAGTCTCCTTTGCCTGAAGCCTTAAAAGCAGCTTCTCTCCTGTCTGATGGACCTCCTTTTCTCATTTCATAAGCAGTTAGAATTCCGTGTAGCTGAGACATAGTAAGAGTTCGTAGATTTTCCTTTTCTTCTATTGCAGACACTTTAGATTCAAACTTGGGGGACAATGATCTTAGGACTTTTTCAACCACAACAGCCTCTTTTATTTCTTCACCCAAGTTTTTCATACAATTAACAATCTCATCTACCCGAAGGAAATAGTTAGCCACACTTTCATCATTATACATTCTGAGATTCTCATACTGAATCCTGAGGGTTTGAAGTTTTGCACGTTTTTAGCTCAAAACAATCTTGTCCCATATTTCTTTTGCGGATTTATATTGCATAACCTTCACGAATTCAGATTGAGATAGACATCCTAGAAGAGTATTAACCGCCTTTGCATTTGTTTCATATTTCTTCTTCTCAGCTGAATCTGTAGGAGTAGCTGATGGAAAAGTATACCCTGTTTCTATAATGTCCCATACTTTTGTACCCAAAGATTGAAGATAGGCAGTAACTCTTACCTTCCAATATACGAAGTTTGTTCCATCAAAAATCGGTGGCCTGATTGATGCTTCCCTCTCGTAGTTGCTCATGATGTTAGATCTTCCTTCAAGCAATCAAGCTTCTTCAGAAGGACCTGCTCTGATACCAATTGTTGGAAATAATACTGAGAGGGGGGGGGTGAATCAGTATTATCTAATTCTTTTCAATCTATCTTCCTTATTTATACTTTGAATAATTCCTCAAATATTGATCATTATTTTGTATGTCAGTATCATAAAATAATGAGCAGGAACAAGAAAAGCAAATAGTCACACAAAAGAACACCAGATATAAGGTGGAAACCCAATGTGGGTGAAAACCACCTGCTGCAATATGTCTCTATCTTCTTTCAATTAGAAACTCATTTTACAATGATTTTGTACTGGTGCAGTCCTTTACCAGTACACAGGCTACAACCTGCAGAGAGCTACAACTATCTCTCGTTCTCTAGCTTCTCCTGGAAGGGAGCTACAACCCCCTTAGCTCTTGTACTAGCCAAGATACTAGTACGTAGGTGCTGGCTTACTAAAGGCTACAACCTTCTCTTTCTTCCAGGGACCACGTTTCATAAATTTTCAGACTGGATCCATGAACATCAATCAAATCATCAAGTATATCTGCATCAAACAATCTCCTTTTCCCAATTAGCACTGAATCAAGTAAACACTTCTCTAACAGCTGTACCCAGAACACAGTGACAGTAACCACACACCAAATTCTGAACCCAGAATACTGCAGCAATAGACAGAGGCAGCTAGATCATAATTTAAAGATATACGCTACTTCAACAACCTGAAACCTGCGTGCAGATCTATAAAGGATAATTCCTTCTTTCAAATATTCAGACACTAATTAACCCAGATTGTCAGATTTATAGATCAAGCATGCGCCTCATATAACAGATCAAAATCATGCAAAGATACTATTATTCAAGCATAAAGATTATGACCCATCAATAGAACTTATCCTTCTTTATGCGCTAAGGTTCCTCCTTCATTCAGATCTAGATCTGCACCATAACCCAATCACAAATATTTCAGATCTAGCACTTATTAGATATTCAATTCCTTCGATCATACTTTGCCAAATGATCTCTTTCCTCTTTTATAGTCTTAGGCCTTCCACAATACCACGGTCCAAAACCATAGGATCAAAAAACTGTTGGACTAATACCATGAACCAACCATGAAAGTGCGTGAGATCAACACTTTTGGATGCAATACCACGAGCCAAAACCATAGGATCAAAAACTATAGGACTAATACCATGAACCAACCATGAAAGTGCGTGAGATCAACACTTTTGGATGCAATACCACGGACCAAAACCATAGGATCAAAAAAACTGTCGGACTAATACCATGAGCCAACCATGAAAGTGCGTGAACTTTTCTCTTCATGAAAGGGACTTTTCTCTGCATGAAAGTGCGTGAACTTTTCTCTACATGAAATAAACTTTTCTCTGCATAAAAGTGCGTGAACTTTTCTCTACATGAAATAAACTTTTCTCTGCATAAAAGTGCGTGAACTTTTCTCTACATGAAATAAACTTTTCTCTGCATATAAGTGCGTGAACTTTTCTCTACATGAAAGAAACTTTTCTCTGCATAAAAGTGCATGAACTTTTCTCTACATGAAATAAACTTTTCTCTGCATAAAAGTGCGTGAACTTTTCTCTACATGAAATAAACTTTTCTCTGTATATAAGTGCGTGAACTTTTCTCTACATGAAAGAAAATTTTATCTTCATGAAAGAAACTTTTATCTTCATGAACGTGCGTGAACTTTGCTGCACTATAATTTATCATCTGAGATGAGTGGGTTGCTATCAAGTACAACATATGTATCATAATGCCAACAGAAAATTTATGTATGAGTGCAAGTGATGATGATATGCTTCAGCAATGCTACAGAGAAATTGCATTGCTAGAATATTTGTTGAAGAATTCGGAGTATGACAAGGAGATTGCAGCAGATGAAAGAGTTCAGTACAATGAACGAGTGCAGAAAGATATCATGGAAGCAGATGATGTGAGAGAAAGACTGGTTGACAGCCTTGAGAATTCTTCAGAGAATTCTTTGGGTAAAGAGAATCAGCATACTGATGTGCTGATAGTGGAGGAGAATTCAGAACAGCATACTAAAGTGCTGGCAAAGGAGGACAAGGCACTGATGCCTTCTGATTTTTATTCTAACAAGTGTTTTGTGAATGCAGGTATTGTTGCAGAACATTTGACTCAGTTGAGCAGTCAAATGAAGGAAGAAGAAGTTTTCTGTTCTAGAAGACAAGAGGGCATGGATGATCGGGTGGCAGTCATAATAGAAACAAGCATAGAAGCAAGAAGTTAGCAAGTGACAGTACAAATAGAGAAAATAAAAATCGAGCAAGCCGTCTTAGCTCAGCAGACAGCTAGAAATCAACAGCCGGGAGATTATTTCGACCGAGAGATTGAAAGTATCAGAAGACTGATGACAAAAGAATCCTGGAAGAGACCAGCAGCAAGAAAGAAAAGGAAAGACAACAAGAGAAAGACAGTGAAAGATTGCAAGAGCAGAGCAAGTGGAGCACTACAACACAAAATATGGAAGCCTGGAGAACAACAGCAGATAACAACAACAGTAAAGCAATTAACAAGCAAAGGAAGATTACAAAATAAAATTTGGGATCCAGGAGGAAACATCCAGACTTATGACCAGGTGGTCAAGAATTTTCTTACATGGGGAGTCTGATGCAGGAGCATCAAGGGCGTTTTTTTATTTTGTAAATATGTTAAAAGGGGGTGTGATAATTTTTAATATTTTATTAATTAATTTGAATAAAATAGGAGAAGGTGAGGATTTTTGTAAATATCTTTTTATTTAATAAAAGGATATGAGAGAATTTAATTAGTTGAAGGATTTTAGGGATAAAGATCTATCCTTTAGGGATGTTGAGAGATTTAGGGGTTTGTTGAGAAATTGAAGGGATTGAGCATTTAATTAGTTCATTTTTAAAATTGTATAAATTCATCAAGCCTCAAAGGCATGAGAAGGTGTGAGTGAGTGTGAGAAGTGAGCAAGGGTTCTCCTTGGAAGCCTTCGGGCAGTTTGTAAAAGGGCCATAGATTTGCATATCTGGCCATGAATAGAAAGCTCTTTGTGAATGTTTGTTTTTATATACATATGAGTATGCTGAATTCGATTCTGTATGAACATGTTTGCGTTTAATAAGTTTTGAGATATGGTTCTGCACATAGTTGCAGAAATCGATATTATATAACATTGAAATTGCAGTGGTTAGTTGGAATAATAAATCCGTGTGAATTAATGTGTGTTGAGACTCTACACATGAACTGAAGAATCGATGTTATTAATTGCCAGAGGAAAACTGGGTGTGTTGAATAAATCGATTGCTTTTCTGTTTTGATTGGTAGTGAGGGCGCACGGTAGTCATAAAGCTGCATGAAATTACATTGAAAGCCAATGCATAATTAAATATACATCGGGTGAAGTATGATCTAATCAAAGTAAACCGAGACAGAGTTCTGTTTTAATATTAACGCAGAGTTCTGTTTTAATCATGTCAATTGAAACAGGTTTTTTTACCGGACGTTCTACAAATGAAATGAAGGATCTACTATGAGGCGGTGTTGAAGAAATTATGTTATAAAGTACCTAGAGTGAATTCAGAATGTGGATGCGTTGAATGTTAAATTCCACGTGTAGCCTGGAGATGTATTGGCAAGTCGTGGTTTACTGGCTTTTGATCAAATATGAACTTTATGAAATTGCCATAGTGAAGAATGTAGCGTGAAGCATGAAGGCGCAGGTTTGAATGGTTTTAAACTCAACAAAAGACATGCAGTTATTACAGAAATGGGAGATCGATTGAAGGAATAAGCATCTGCGCCATTGGCTCTCTTGCTTTATTTGTCTCTGTTCTGCATCAAAAGCAGAGGAAACGTTTTTCTTTGAGAAGAAATCATGGTATTTGGCAGCACATTGTATCTGCAAAGACATTGATTGATATAAGTTGAGTTGAATGGTTCGATTCATAGGAATCGACATCAGTTCTTAAATCAATGTTGGGTTTAGCAATTTCCTTAGAATGAAGGTTAAATCCAATTGACATTTGCTATCAGAATTTGTTCCAGGTTTGGACGCAAATGAATTATCTGTAAAGAGTGCGTGTTGTAGTTGACTTGGAGGAAACGCAGAGACATTCAGATGCAAACTTATGCCATGATGACAGCATTTCAATAAACAGGTATGTTTTATGACAATGGTCTTTTGAAACAGATAAATCTCATGAGTTGAATAGTTCGATTGTTGAAGAATCTGAAGGGCGCAGTCTAGAATGAGTAAGATATAAGCTATAAGCATGAAAATGATTGCCAGACACTGTCTTAATATATGGGCGCCTTTGTTTATGGAGGTTGTTTAAAAATCCGTGTTGTAAAACCATATATGCAGGTTGCTGAAATGAAAAACTTCGAGCTATTTTGTTAATAAACGCTTCGAGCTGTTTGTTTTTTGAAATAAGTTAGTGGGCAGACATATGAGGAATAAGCATCAAAGTTTAAAGGTAAGGGTGCACTCTTTAATTGAATCCAGCCAATGTATTTTGAGATTGTTTATGGGAATGTCCGAAGAGTTTCAAGATTTGAATTTGGGATGAAAGGTTTTTATGTGAGATTGAAATGGTAGCAGGGCCGCATCTTTTTATTGAGTTTTGATTTTAAACTCTCGCGTTATAAGAATGAAAGATGGGAGTTGGAATTGAATGAAATTTATTGGTAGAAGATTAAGATGCATTTGTATATTCAGATTGAAAAGCTTTGTTGTCTTGGAATTGGTTTAGATAGAAAGAATTTGAGTTATGAATTGGGTTTAATTCCAAGCATGGTTTTTATAAATCATGAGATTACAACATCATGAAACAAGCTTCCGCAAATTTTAGTGTAAACTCTGGCGTGTATTGAGGTGTATGTTTTATATGCATGGTTGTCAGAGGATCCTGGTATTTGCAGGCCTTGCCTGCGTCAAAAAATAAAAATAAAAATGGTCCATGGTATTGAGAACCCATTGTATTGTCCATGATACTCATCTGGAATGTAGCCTATATAAAGGGGGAAATTAAACCAACCTAAATCTATCTTAACTATGGATCTACCAAGCGTCGAGAGGGATCAAATCTCTTGATTTGCAAACCTCTTTTAAAATGAAAAGATATTTGATCCCTCTCGGTGCTTAGTAGATCTGTAGTTGAGATGGATCTAGGCTGGTATAAGATTACCCCATATCTATCTTAAATCTGGATTTCACTGAGAGGGATCAAATATCTTGAGGTGCAAGAGATTTGATCCATCTAGGGGCTTGGTAGATACAAATTTAAGATGGATCTAAGCTATATTTATATATCAACAAGCTTGAGGAGTGGTAATATTCGCAAGGGGGTGATGATATCTATCTGGGCAAGTTTTTTATAAGGCTTCTTTTGTATGCAGATGACCTTATTCTGATTGCTAAATCAGTGCTTGGTTTGCAAGAGCACTTACTATCCCTTGAGCATTTTTGTAGAAGCGTGGGGATGCAAGTCAATATCAGCAAAATGAAAGTAGTTGTTTTCTCTATAAAAAAAGAAAAGAAAACATAACCAACATAAATTCTACTTTAAAGGCAACATTCTGGAAGAAGATGCAGATTACAAATACCTTAGAATTGACTTCAACAAAAATCTAAGCTGGGATGGTTGTAGAAAGAAAAGAACTTTGGGGGGTTGGAAAACATTTTATGCTTTTCAAAATAGGTGTAGAGAGGCAGAGTTATAGCACTGGAAAACCACTCAAACTCTTTTTGGGATTCTAGTGATTTCGGTGATTCTCTATGGTTGTGAACTATGGGCCAGTAGTACATTCGATATGCAGTGGAAACAAATTGAGAAAATTCAGAAGTGTTTGATTACAAACAAATTCAAGATTAAAAGTGCAGTTCCTTTTGTTATCTTGTTAAGTGAAACAGAGGTTGCTCTTATTGAAGCAATTGCTACGGTGCGAGTTATAAGGTATTTAAAAAACATTTGAGCAAATGGAAGAGGGTAGATGGCCTAAGGTTGTCTTTAATGACATATTGTGCAATAGAAAAAAGACTTGGATGAAGCAAAATAACAAATGGTTTATTAAATGGGGTATTTGCTTGAACATGTGTCCCATAAACAACAAAGAGATAAAATCTTTTGTTATGGATAAGTTCCACAAGCATACTTGGGATAAGGAGCTAGGAAGAAAGAAAAAGTATTATATTGAAGTGTTTAATCCCACTCATAGTCATCAACCAAAAGCATACATAGAGGCCAATATCTCTTGGAGAGCCAAAATTCTTATTGCTCAGTTAAGGACTAATTCTCATCAACTCCGGTGTGAAACAGGGTGCTGGAAAAGGCTAAAAGAAGTGTGGGGGGAAAGAGTATGCATTTTTTGTTCTTTTGGAAAAGTGGAAACAGAAAAGCATTTCATTTTAGAATGTGGGGCCTTCAAAGACAACAGGGAAAGTTACGTTGATATGCTGGCAGCTAGCTCTTGGGATAATCTATTTAGCGAGGGGTTTGTTGAGAAGCTAGGAGAATTTATTGTGAGGCTTCACAGAAAAAGGGGCGCATACATCAAGCACATGAAGAAGCAATCTATCCCATAGGTTGTCTTTAGCCTCGTGGACGTTAAAATAAATTTCTTTCTTTTTATTTCTATACTCCTTCTTTGGGTACATGATATTAGGCCATGGTATTAATCTATGGTATGGTGTACATTTGTTAGATGTGTGACCAAATCAAGTTAAAATAAAATACATGTAGTATTTTGACTTCTTCATACTTTTGGAATGTTAGGTAGGAAGTCAAATATGTAACAGCGCTGGTGAAAATTCCATGTAACTATATATAAATACCATGGATGATGGGACACGTATTCCAAGCTGGATGGTGGGCAGGAAATCCTAGTGTGTGTTCATTTGGTTGTTTATGGCTAAGGAAATTCGCAGAGGCAATGGATAAGGCATTAAAGAGGCAAAAATGAATTTTTGGCACATTTATTTATGAAAATAATGTAAATTAGGAGAAAAGGAAGGTGAAAGGTCACAGGTTGCACGTGAGGATGAAATTGAAGGAAAATAATGGAAAATGAAGAAAATAGAGGCTTCATTAATAAAAAGGCTTCTGAGGATCAGTGGACAAGACTTGGTTAGTTCAGTTTTGGAGCTCTTTCATTATTCTCTGTCTCTCTCATACTCTTGGACACTTAGAGTTTCCTTGGAGCACTTTGGCATTAGAGCAAGAAAAGTAAAGAAGGCAAGAGGAAGCAAGGATCAAACAGGGAAAGGTAGGATCAAGCAGCGACAACAGGCTTCATTGCAGGTATCAACTTGCATGTGTATTTTCCTTGCTAGATTTGGCATGCATGGGATTGCAAGTGTTTATTTTATACTATGGCATGGGTTTTGCCAGGTGTGACAACATTGTTAGCCTAGCCTTGCCATTTCCTGATAGCTTTGATGAGATGGGTGTCTAGTCAATTTAACGTCTTAAATTGCTCTACATAAATTATCAATCCGGGTATCGTAAACTGATGAAGTGTGGTGCACTATATGTGCTTAGTTAACCTTTCTCTTACTTCGTTGTTTTATAGTTTATGTTGTTTTTGAGGTTTTGTTCTTGTTGCTTTTCTAAAGTGTTTAATGCAACTAGTTCAATCGAAATAAAATGCAATAATCAAATAATGAAAGAATGACTATGAGACCCAGTATCCTTGCTGCTTCAGCAAAAGGACAAGATGATTCTATCACGTCATTAGTTCATTAAAAGGCTATGTGCATCACTAATCTACAATCAACTTGAAAGCAATTTATGTACAATAATATACATGTTAAAAAGAAAATAAAATGCAGTAATTCAAACTGTACATTAATATACATGAAAATCAAAAAAAGAAATACAAGAAATTAAAGTGACAACTATACAAGGCAGGGGCCCCCTACTACCTATGAAATCAAATGCTTAAAGGAAAATAAAGACATCAAATAAAGGACTAATGACATCGGCCCAGTATCTATGCTGCTGATTTAAAATGAAAATGAAATGTGAAATCTAAGTGACACTACATAAAGGAGACAAATCACACTACTTTAACCTTTTCTTAACCTTTTTGCCTTTCAGCTAGATTTATCATGTGATAACAGTTATGAACAAGTCAGCAATGTGAGTCTTAAAACAAACTAAACCAAGCTGTACTAAGTGATATTTTGGCTCCAATAAAGTTATTTGATTATGGAAAAAGAACCATCAATAGATGAACAACTTGATATCTAAGAGCAGAAAGTAAAGTGCAAGTTAAATAAATGATACTAATGAAAATCAAACTAGAAAAATAAAGGTCAGCAACATAGACAAGATGATCACATATGCCATTAGTCATGAAATCAAAGCAAAATTAAACACACTTGCATGAATTAAAATTGCATGAATGAAAAATCTAATCTACCTTACATTCTACAAAGCAATATTTACAAAATGAAATCTACTCTACTTACATCCTAATATGTTCCATGACATCTACTTCACATCTCCTTCCATGTTAAGAACATCAAAGCTTTATTCAATTTCTTCAAAAGTACAAAGTACAAAAGCTTTCAAAAGCCATGGGACTAACAAGCTAAAAGGACTAAGAAAAGACTAAAAGGGAAGACTAACAAATGAAGGAGAGAGATCTCCTATTTATACAAAAAGATGAGAGCCATCTCATTAATGAGAATCCATGAATCTCTCCCTCTACCTCTAGAGTCCTAATCAGAATAGGAACTGATAAGACACATGTCTTCTTAGAGTTACAATACAATTAGGAGATGTGACACATATCCTCATGATCCCATGATTCTTTCCAACCAAATTCGAATTTGGCCTTAGAGTGCCACATAAGGGTCTTCTAGAAGCCTCCTTTCAACCTACACATGTCAACAATCTCAACCCATTTGTTAGGTATAAGCATATGCACATTATTTTCTAATGTTTAACCACAAATTCACTTAAAAGGCTTAGAAATAATAAATATTGGAAAAACATAAAGGTGGCCCAATGATAATGAAAGTGGGATGAATGTGGTGACATAGTAGTGAAATGGAGGTGAAATGGAGGTGATATAATGGACATAATAGTGAAAGTATAATGCAAATGAATGACATTTTCAAGACTCAACATACCCCCCAACTGAAGCTATTGCATGTCCTCATGCAATATATATTACATTAACTCTTTTGATCCTTGAGCTTTGGCTTAACTTTGCATGATATCATTTGATAAATTCATATTTATGCAAAGTGTTTCACTTGAATTGCAACATGGTTGGTTCTTGTGTTACAACCATTTTTTTTTTTTGTTGCCTTCTACTTTGATCTTTGAACTTTGCATAATGATATTTTGATTATTGTTGCAAAGTATATCTTTATTGGATTGCATGATGGTTGGTTCTTGTGTGACAACCATGATTTTGTTTGTATCCAATTTATCCTTTAAGCACTTTTTCAAAAGCCATTGTATGCTCATAATAACAATGTAATAATTAATATATGTTGGAAGTATGTGAGCTCCTGAATATGATATGGACATGGAAAGATATGAATATGAATGTATCCCCCCCCCAACTGATGGTATTGGCAATTTTATGAAATGAGGAAGAGAAATGTTTTTCCAACAATTATCATTCTAGCTTTTTATGGAATTTTATGTTCAAAAGTTAGAAAATGACGTACCTTCACTTACCCTTTGGAATGGATGAGTTGTATGTGTGGTGGCTGAAAAATTCTGATCATATTCTTCTTCAAGTGGCTGAACAAGAGGAGTCATGGATAGAGAGATAAGATGACTTTTTATTGCTTCTACTAAAACTTGCTGAATCTGCTCCAAAATGCTGAAAATAATAGTCTTCATGTCTTCAAAACTCATTGGCACAATTCTTACTATGTGAAAAGATGTTCTGATGTCGAACATAGTAGGAAATTGTTGGCTTAGTGGCCATTAATGGATGCCACTAGTCAACACGAGAACTCTCACCATTGATGACAATGAGAGTCAAGATGCCCAAACACATCTTGCTAGGTACGAATGAATTTGCTGATGTCGAGTCACCTAGAAGATCTGATGAACAAGGGACATTAATGTATTCCCATTGTTTGTCAGCATGAGGACTTGCCATTAAGGCATGCAAGCCTCAAGGTGTTTTTACAAAGAACTTAGACTCAAAGGACTATGGACTCAATAATTTGCATTGAAGCAGGGCTTATTTGCGGAATGAAAATGACAAGGAATGGAAGATGGAAATGGAAAATGGCAATGGAGAACAGAAATGGCAATGGCAATAAGCATGTGAATGAGCCTCTTGCTTTTATTTGTGGGTTATGAATGGACAAAAAGAGATGGAAAGTGTATGTGAATGTAAGTGGAAAATATGGAGGAAAATGGGATGAATGGTTTATTATGAGGTATGGATGTGATGGATGGATATGATGGAGACAATAGTATCTGAAAGTTTTTCAAGTGTTTGGATCTGATTTTACATCAGCATATTTCCTCTTTGTTGCTGATCATCCTCTTATGAAACAAATTGGTCTCTTAGAGAGACACCATTCTCTTGTAGTCATTTGTCCTTCCTCCTGGAACCTGCAAAAAAACTAATACTTCTTCTGCAATGGAATGTAAGATTATCAAAGGAGAGAGGTGATCAATCTCTCTAGTTATGATATTTACACACAAAACTAAGAATTTGTATTAATGAAACAAGTTCTCAAAGGAAAAAATCAAAAGAATTTATACCTGCTTTGGAATTAGTGCCTCAAGTTGATGTTGCTTCTTTTCAGCAATTTATTTCATTATTTGCCATTTCAAACTCTAATGATATATTTCTCATTGTATAGATCTTGTTGAGATCTTTCCAATGGTACTTAAATCATCAAAATCTGATTTTGTATGAAAAAGATAGGCTGATTTGAACAATGAGGTTTTTCTGGCTGCGGAATTGGAGAACAGCTCTGTAGCTAAAAATCTTGGATACAAAGTTAGCCATTCATCTTTCATTATCAGTCCAAAATTAATCAATACCTTCATAAAAGTGAGAAAATAACTTGTTCATTTCATTGATTCAAAATTATTATTTTTTCTTGACATGCAGCGACTTAGTGTGGCGACTCAGTGTGGCGACTTTGTGATAACACACAATTTGACTTCCCTTTGACCGGGGTCTTTTTCATCAAATTTGACCGAATGAATAGGACACCATCCATGTACTGACATTTCCCTAGCTACCCATGTGACTTGTTTTGCTTGAGGACACCTGCAACCTAGAGTTTAACAAAACAGCTGCGGAAACGCTGTATTGGCTGCGGAAAGTGCAGAGTGTAGAAAGTACTATGAAATGGAGTGGCATGTGTGCGTGGAAGAGAGAAAAAAAATGTGCCCCTTCAAGACAACTAACTTAACTAGTGCAATTCACGGTTCAGGCTGTTAGTGGAATAGCCGCACTGTAATACGAGGTAATAACAACACTGCTTACATCTATGACTGTCATAAATCTGGCATAGAAAAGAACTGTCATAAATCTGCCATTTTTTCTATGGTTTTGACATTATTAGTAGCAGGATTATTTGTTCATTTCGGCCAGATCTGGACTCGTTTTTTTTTGAAATGTAAATAAACACATCAACAGAACCGAAAACATAAAAATTGCAGTACATCAAGTTAAATACAATTATTGATTACTATAACTCACTGGATAAGCATCAGATTCACCCTTGTTAAGCTAATCAATTTGCTGCTCATAATCCCCTACATTTTCTTTTCCTCCATATCCAATCTGTGAGGAAATGGCATTACAGGTAGAAAATGGAACCGTGGAGTTTGAAACAGAGCTGCGGGGTTTAAAACAGAGACGTGAAGTTTACAACGAAACGAGAGCGGAAATGGTGAAAGTGTGAAGAAGTGGAAGATAAGCATGAGAATGAGTTCAAATGCGTGTGAGAATGGAGTGATAAGGGAATGAGATAACGGCCAAATCCCTTGGAGTCGGACGGCTTTCATACACGTTTCAGTTTTTGGCTGCGGAGATCGTGGTGGAGAGGAGCCGTATAAGTTTTAAACACCTCTTGCTTGGCGGAGTTTTATGGAGTGAAGAGCCGTATGTAATGGAGTTAGACAGTGCCGTGTTCAAAACAGGTATTAATGATTTGCAAACGGGTGGCAAAGGGTGGAAGACGTGGGAGAGGTAGAGTAGGTGCCAGCGCAGAGCCGAATTAAATCACTGTCCGCTCATTTAATTGAAAGTTCTGTTTTTTTCACGCGCGGCAGTCAAAAATGGGCTCCAAAGAACCGAGGATTTCTCCCAGACCGCCACGAATTTTCTCAAACGGTTTCTGGGTTATCTAATTAACCTACCTGGAAAAAAAACCCATGTTTTATTTTTTCTAAATTCATCTCTGTTTGGGAGAATCAAAGGTGTGAAGTTTGACGTTTTTTTGTTGTTTACGCATTTTTCTGAGTTAACTGTTTGCCTGTGGGAGGATAGGAGCGGAGAAAGACTGATAGCTGGGGTAGTTAGCTGTGTGTTAGGTCTGTAAGTCAGATCATTAGTTTGTGATTGGTGGAGTGAGTAGGGTATGATAGCTGCTGTACTTCTCTCTGTATTGGTATTGGCAGAACAACCCAAAGTTTCTACGTTTTCGCGTTCAAAATCTCAGGGATTACAAAGGGGGCAACCGATCTATATTGTAATGCTTTTAAGGCTCTCTGAGATCTTATCCTCTAGTGCGTTATTGAAATACTTGCTCAAGCTTAGGATGGGGGTTGACGCTATTCTTGTTGCCCGCAAGCTGGGAATCCCGAACGAAGCCAATGAAAAAGTAGCTTAAGTAAAAGACCCCTACCCAAAAGTAGTATTGAAAGTATAAGATCTCTTGGGTCCAGAAGCATATGAATTTTGATGAGCTTGCTCCATTATTGAAATTCTACTTTCATGAAGAGGTTCAGATGGTTGTGGTTTCAGGAACATCAAAGCTACTCCGAGCTAGAAAATTGGCCATGGCTGAAGGACAAGCGCAGGGATGTAAGCAACTCTCTGTTTCTGACTGATAATGTAGCTATCCAAGGGTGAAATCAACTCAAAAATATGCCACTAAATGATGAATGCCTCCTACAGGAACCAACAGGTCAAAGCTTGAACAGGGAGGCATATTTCTTGTTAAGCCCATAGTGGAAGCTAGGAATGGAGATAGCCATAGATTGCTTTTCTCTTTTTTTTTTTTTTTTTTTTCTGAAATTGTAAAATTTTATAAAAAGGATTAATGATTTTCAATTTCAGGCAGCAAATACTTCAAGAAAAACATGTTAAAAACAAGACTTTGACTGAGGTCCTAGGCTAGTTTTCCATCGATCTGAGCTGGGTGACTAGGATAGGATCCATTTCGGGACAATTCTGGAGATGCCCATGTGGTCGGTTTTTTCATTGGATGCCTGTAACCTGCTAAACCTTGAAACAGCTGCGGAATTCTCAGCTAGCTGCGGAATCAGGGCAGTTTCCGCAGCTAAGTTGCAAAACCTTATTAGAACAGGATATAGTGTTTTGAAGACCACTACAAAGCATAACCAGACAATTTTGGACAATTTGAACCTATCAAAGCAGTTGAGTTTCATTTTTTCATCATTTTTTTTTTTTTTTTTATTGAATCAATTGAAATGTTGAAGTTTATTTTGTCTCCTATTTTTTCTTAACAATTCTTTTTCTGATCCTCCAGATCACACAAAGTGCAGGAGGAGAGCATACTCAAGAATTATTAACCCTTTTTTTTTTTACTTAACAATCATTTTTCTGATCCTCTAGATCACACAAAGTGCAGGAGGAGAGCATACTCAAGAATTATTAACCTTTTTTTTCAGATGTAAGAAATAAGGTCTCCTAATTACACTTCCCCGGCAACGGCGCCAAAATGTCTAGTCAATTTAACGTCTTAAATTGCTCTACATAAATTATCAATCCGGGTATCGTAAATTGATGAAGTGTGGTGCACTATATGTGCTTAGTTAACCTTTCTCTTACTTCGTTGTTTTATAGTTTATGTTGTTTTTGGGGTTTTGTTCTTGTTGCTTTTCTAAAGTGTTTAATGCAACCAGTTCAATTGAAATAAAATGCAATAATCAAATAATGAAAGAATGACTATGAGACCCAGTATCCTTGCTGCTTCAGCAAAAGGACAAGATGATTCTATCACGTCATTAGTTCATTAAAAGGCTATGTGCATCACTAATCTACAATCAACTTGAAAGCAATTTATGTACAATAATATACATGTTAAAAAGAAAATAAAATGCAGTAATTCAAACTGTACATTAATATACATGAAAATCAAAAAAAGAAATACAAGAAATTAAAGTGACAACTATACAAGGCAGGGGCCCCCTACTACCTATGAAATCAAATGCTTAAAGGAAAATAAAGACATCAAATAAATGACTAATGACATCGGCCCAGTATCTATGCTGCTGATTTAAAATGAAAATGAAATGTGAAATCTAAGTGACACTACATAAAGGAGACAAATCACACTACTTTAACCTTTTCTTAACCTTTTTGCCTTTCAGCTAGATTTATCATGTGATAACAGTTATGAACAAGTCAGCAATGTGAGTCTTAAAGCAAACTAAACCAAGCTGTACTAAGTGATATTTTGGCTCCAATAAAGTTATTTGATTATGGAAAAAGAACCATCAATAGATGAACAACTTGATATCTAAGAGCAGAAAGTAAAGTGCAAGTTAAAGAAATGATACTAATGAAAATCAAACTAGAAAAATAAAGGTCAGCAACATAGACAAGATGATCACATATGCCATTAGTCATGAAATCAAAGCAAAATTAAACACACTTGCATGAATTAAAATTGCATGAATGAAAAATCTAATCTACCTTACATTCTACAAAGCAATATTTACAAAATGAAATCTACTCTACTTACATCCTAATATGCTCCATGACATCTACTTCACATCTCCTTCCATGTTGAGAACATCAAAGCTTTATTCAATTTCTTCAAAAGTACAAAGTACAAAAGCTTTCAAAAGCCATGGGACTAACAAGCTAAAAGGACTAAGAAAAGACTAAAAGGGAAGACTAACAAATGAAGGAGAGAGATCTCCTATTTATACAAAAAGATGAGAGCCATCTCATTAATGAGAATCCATGAATCTCTCCCTCTACCTCTAGAGTCCTAATCAGAATAGGAACTGATAAGACACATGTCTTCTTAGAGTTACAATACAATTAGGAGATGTGACACATATCCTCATGATCCCATGATTCTTTCCAACCAAATTCGAATTTGGCCTTAAAGTGCCACATAAGGGTCTTCTAGAAGCCTCCTTTCAACCTACACATGTCAACAATCTCAACCCATTTGTTAGGTATAAGCATATGCACATTATTTTCTAATGTTTAACCACAAATTCACTTAAAAGGCTTAATAAATATTGGAAAAACATAAAGGTGGCCCAATGATAATAAAAGTGGGATGAATGTGGTGACATAGTAGTGAAATGGAGGTGAAATGGAGGTGATATAATGGACATAATAGTGAAAGTATAATGCAAATGAATGACATTTTCAAGACTCAACAATGGGTTCTCTCATGAATTTTATGGGAGATGGCTGGATTGGATTCAAAGTTGAGTGGGGTGGATCTTCAAATTGACAAACACATGGTGGTAGTGGTCCCTGAACCAGATTGAGGATGCAATAAGTCACTGGCCTAGTAACTCCGGAACTAGACTGTGGGTTGTAGTAAAGCCAGATTGTGTGCCTCGGTGGGCCTATGAATCCTTTCCCGTCAATGGCGGGATATACGGTAAAGCCAAGAGGTGGATTTTCTCTCCGTTGGGCCTGGTGATTCCGAGATGGAATGCACGGTAAATCCTGGAGAGTATGTCTCGGTGTAGGGCCTAGTGATCCTTGGATCAAACTGTGGATGCACGATAAAGCCTGAGAGACTAGGAGGCACTCAAATTCCTCACAGTGTAGGCAGAGAACTCTGGTGGCATCCACATTGATTCGTGTTTTTGATGTGTTCTATGAGTCCCACATTCATGCTTGGAATATGACACAGAGGTGATTGACCGAAGAGAGACTTGGCTCAACCAATCTATGGTTGGGTGGAACGTGGTAGTCCCATAACCGATTGGTTCATTGCATTTTTTAATGAAAAATTCATTCCATTGATTTTCATGTGCAAATGTACTGATATATATATGGATTTTGATGGCTGATATGTTTATTGTATTTATATTCCTATTATGTTGTTTATATGCACATTTACCCCGGAGGGTGTCACAGAGTGGTATCAAAGCTTTCGAGTTCAAACACTTGGACTGAATGGGCTCTATCATAGGTGAAATGAAGAACAAAGGTTAAATTTTATACCATTCTGTCATATCTGCTATAATTTTTCTTATGTGGCATATTAGAAGTTGAAAATTTTTCCATATTGAAGGTAAATCCCACTGATAATGTGGTAAAAATTTTAGATATTGGTTCACAATACTTTAGGAATTATGATCTAAGGAAAATGACCTTCCTAAATGCACCTTTAAACAGGTCATGTTATAATTTCTGAAATAACTCATCTTCTGTAGGCTTTTAGAAGCTGAAAAATTGTCCACATTGAGGGGACATACCACTAATTATGTGGTAGAAATTTCAGATATTGGGTCGCAATATTTTATGAGATATGAGTAGAGGGAGTCGAGCCTTCTGAATGCTCCTAAAATTAGGCCTCAAATAGGTCACGCTGACATTTTTGTTATAACTTTTCTTATGGGCACTCTCAGGAGCTGAATTTTTTTTTATTTTTTTATTTTTATTTTTTATTTTTTTATTTTTTTCTGATGAGGGAAAATCCCATTGATATTGTGATAAAAAATTCAAACATTTAGTCGCTATATTTTAGGATATATGACCAGTGAAAGTCGAGCTTTCTGGATACTCCTAGAATTGTGCACCAAATAGGATTGTGTTAGTATTTTTGTTTTAACTTTTTATTTATGAAATCTCAGAAGTTGAAACTTGAACCATAGTGAGGGAAAATATCACTGATCATATGGTTCAGTTTCCATAACTTATACTACTACATGTTATGATATATGCATTGAATCATTCACTATATTAGTTTGCATGCAAAGTGTTTGATGAAATGTTGAAATGGTTCAATGATTAATTGCATACAAACTTTTTGATAAAATGCCCCAATGAGTATGTTGCTTGTAGTTGGGGATAGTATTGATGTGTAATAGTATTGTTGTAGTTGATATATGATTACTTGTATGCAAATAGTTTTCTATATTAGTTTGCATGTAAAGTGTTTGAAGAAATGCTTACATGCAAATGTAATAGCATAATAGTTGTTTGAAGAAAATGTAAAAGTATGGTAATTGTTTGAAGAAAATTTATGTTTTAGATGGGATAATATTGCAATATGATAATATGGGTGTAGTTGATCTATGCCTATTTGCATGCAAAGAATTTGAAGAGTTGCATGTAGGGAATTTGAAAGGTTGCATGCAAGGAATTTGAAAAGTTGCATGTAAGGAAATGGAAAAGTGGCATGTTTTTAGTTATTATGTTACAAGTGGAATAAGTGCAATGTTTTTGACTTAGTCTCATACAAATGTATGAGAAATAAAAATCAATTTATTTTCAAGTGTGGTTAAATTTAGTAGAGCTTTGGAGATCCCATTTCCATAATTGGACATTGGAGATCAGGCCATTATAGTAGCTTCCTCCTTCTACCTTAGTGTGGACCATGGATAGTAAGGGGGTATGATTATAGGTTGTTTGAATGCTTGATTAAGTCCGTGATATGTGTTGTGCTTATAAAATTATATGAAGGAATGCTCTTTTTTTAATACGAGTGTACTAACACAATATGTGTTGAGACAACTAATATGCACTTGCATGTAATTGGGTGCTAGTTTTAGTATTATGACTATAATTGCGAGTTGATTGCCGAATAAGAAAGCTGATTTCAAATTAATAGACATGATGTCTTGATTTTTGGAACATGTGACTCACTGTGTATGGATTATATGTCGCTTACATGTTGATTTCATGATACCTACTTACATCCTTGTATGTTAGGTTGCATTCTTGAATATTTTGGATTACATATATCAGTATTGTAAGTTGATTACAAGATTTGATTGCTTATGTTCGACTACATGAGTTTATGTGTAGGTGTAGTTGATTTGGCATTTATTATGCATACTATTGGTTGCATGTGGCAATGTGTACAATGGAGTAATGGTTGTTGTCATGCATGAGGTCATGTTTTGTCTAGTTGATATGGTCATGCATTGATCACTGGACTCCAGCTGGAATGATGTGTATATGGTTTGGTACTCATTTTTTATGTGTATATATGCAGTTATTATGTGTGTATGGTCTTGGTTATGATTATGCATGTATAGTAAGTCAAACATGCCTTGTGAAGTCATTGTATGCAATTTAGGTCATCATGATGCTATTGGTTGTTATGATGCTAATGTGTTCGCTGAGATAGAGCATGAGATGCAAATCATCATAATGAGGTTGTAGCATTGGACTTTGGGGTAAGAGTAGATCGTCATACATGTATTGTATGTTTGCCATGTAGGTATGTAGGTTAAGGATTTTCATATGCGTTAGGTTTATATACATTAGGTTTTTTGATGTTATGGTTACATTCATGATAGATGTTGGTTTATTAGTGTAGTTATATGCACGTGTCAGATAGTCAAGAATGATAATAACATGTAGTTGTATGCATTGCTATTGTTGTTTTATATTAGATAATCTGATGATTATGTTATATGTCGTTGATGAGTATGTTATAAGTTAACTTGTTGATTGTTATATGACAGTTAGCTTGATGATTCGATTTTATGTTGTTGATGAGCATGATATATAGCTTATTGTTGTTATATGCTATTAACTTGATGATTAGGGATATTTCATTGAGATATTGATGTTATAATTGCATGATGGTTATGTTCATTGCCTTGAAGATCTTGATGTTATATGTATTGTGTTAACCTGGTTTGACCTATGCAGATGGTTATGGTTGTGATATTTAGGTATGAATCGACATATTTATGAGATGGTGTCATACTAATCTAGATTGACTTTGCATATGTGTGAATGATAATTGTGTATGATTTTAAGATGTGAACATATTAGTTAGATATTGTTATGGATAACATGAGCTTATGAGTGCTTGAGCTGATGTGTTGTAAATTTATATCGTGCTAACTAGATTGATTATGCAGACAAGATAGCCTCCCCTGAGGTACACTAAGGTATGAGTTTTCTTATGTATTATACTTGGTGTTTCATAGTTGATTATGTCGTCTATTTGGTATTTGAGTGTTTGGTGCCTGTTATGCCATCTAATTGATTTATTTAACATGGTATGCTTGCGATTTGGTTGAATGTTTGATGAATTGCATAATATGAGTATGCGTTCCAACGCTTTTGTTTTAAGATGATTGTACTAACATGTATGTGTTGAGACAATTGATATGTAATTGAATGTAGTTGATAGTTGTAGAATTATGTCTAATGACTATGGATTATGACATGATTGTCTGTAAAAGTTGATTTCAAATTGATAAATATGATTGTCTTGATATTTGGAACATGTGGTTGACATGTGTGAGCATGATGCAGGGAGTTGCATGGCAAGAGAGGTTGCTAAGAAATCTTGAAGAAGGCTCTGGTTGAGCTTTCCTTGGGAACCATGGGGATTGAGTCATGGTGTCAGTGTTGTGCTTTTGGTCTTTTGAGCTTGATTTGTGGTTTTGTTTGTGTTTAGTGCAAGGCCTTGCCACTTTGTTGTAGTGTCATATCATTATGGGCTTTTGTGGTCTTCTTCTTGGTTTTTCTTGTCTTCTCTTTTATTGTTTTGATGCGTAGGAATTGGTTGGGAAAGAGGAAAGTTTATGGAGCTCGGGGAGAGATTTGCGGTACCCAAAAGGTAATGTAAGATTCAGATGAAGCTCGGTGCATGAGTAAGTGCAGCGGAAGGTAAGGCTATGACAGTCGGTTGGACTGGCTGGGTCCATTGTAGTAAATGGACAGTAGCAGTATAGTCATGAGAAAGGTAACATGAAAAGGTAAAGTAAATGGATTTGAGTTGTCATATGCTTTGGTTATGTTGGGAACTGTTGCTCTCAATTCCTATGCATAAATAAGGAAGTTCTCTTAACCTAGACCCTATGTTATCCGGCAATTATTTTATGATCATGATTATGTTGAAGTTTATATATGTATACATGTATGACTGTATGTCGTTGTATGACAGGATCATGATTGTTTTATGCTAACGTTTATATATGTATGTATGTATCCATGTATCTATTGTTACTACCTAACGGGGTTGTCAAGGATCATTCTTGTGAAGAAATGATTGCCTATGCATGAGAACAACATGAAGAGGTTCCTAGTCTTATGAGGAATCAATTGGGAAGAGTATTCACGACAAATATATGAGGTCAGTATCATGTGGATATGATTTGATATTGTATGCTTGTATTATGCATATGCTTATGTTATGGACAGGTTATACCGAGGGATACATCAGTAAAGTGAAAGCAATGTGGTTTGCGGCATGCTAGGATAAGCATGGATGAGATACAGGAAGCAAGGTTTCTTGGTAAGGACAGTGTGGATTTGGATGTGTGGTACTATTGTTGAGCATACGTTGTATATATTGTACATGTTGCATCTATGATGTGTGCACTTGTGGTGTTGTGTATACATAGCATGTGTACATGTTATTTATGCAGTGTTATCTACAGGATGGTACAGATAGTGTTGTATGAATGTTACATATTCAACACTGGGTATAGATGGTGCTATGTACATGTTGGATATGCGGTATTGTGTACATATTGTATTGTGTGCATGATGGATATGCGGTGTTAAGTGCATATGGTGCTATGCGCATTTTGGATATCTAGTACTGGGTACAGATGATGCTATGTACGTGTTGAATACGCGGTGTTATGTACAAGTGGTGTTGCGTGCATGTGGTACGTTGGTACTATGTACATATGGTGTGGTGTGCATGATTGTACAAGCGGCGTTGTGTGCGTGTGCTGCTCTGTACATATTGTACAAGTGACGCTGTGTGCATGTGGTGCTATCTACATGTCGTGCATGTGGCACTATGTACATGTGGTGTCGGGTACATGTCGTGAGTGTGGTGTGGTGTACATGTGGTATTGTGTACACATTGTATAGTGGTGTAGTGTACATGTGGTGTTGTGTACACGTTGTGTAGGTGGTGCCATTTACATGTGATGTTGTACACACGTTGTGCAGGTGGTGCAGTGTACCGATGGTACTATGTACATGTTGTACATATGGTACTGGTGTACATGTGGTATTGTGTACATGTCATTCATGCTGTGTTATGGGCATGCGGTATTATGTATGTGCATCATGTAGTTGTGGTATTGCGGCGTGTGTACTCGTTGTGTTGTACTCTGTGTAGGTACATGTATTGGGTGGTATTGCACATCAGGTATAGATGGATGCATTGTATTGTATACACTGGGTGTAGGTGTATGTGTTATATGTCAGGTGTAGATGCATGTATTGCATGGTATGGTATGTCGTGTGGTTATATGTGTGTGATGCACATTATGTGTATATGCACCTGGTTGAGGAGAAGGCAATGGGAGATTGTCGGGTGTGGCAATTGATCCAGAGTGTGTACGGGATAAAGACAAAGGAAAAAGTAAGGATCAATAAAGGACAAGTATCGGTATTGTATTTCAGTTTTATTATGCATGTGATTTATGATTCTGGTTTATGATGATTACATGTGATCTATGATTTTTATTTATGATGGTTACATATAGTTTGTGATTTTGATGGCTATGTTTTGAGCTAACCTGATGTGATATTTTTATACATGTTGATTTAGTCAAATATGTTAGTTTGACTTGTTGTGACAGGTGTTATCACTGACAAAATTTCAATGCCAAAATGTCTTACATTTGTTTGATGGTAAAGCACATAAATCCTTTTCAGAAGTTTCGCAGCGCAACATGCTTTAAGTGATTTCGTAGCGCATAATTCATATATTGCACTGGCTGCGCTACGAAATTGGGGATTTGCCCGAAACCATAGTTCACCCATATCACTTTTGTCTCCTATGGGTTTTGTGGGAATATCTGACTCATGTCACAGTAAGTTTCGGAAGACTCTGATTCGACTAGGGCCATTCTATATTAAGCTTGGTCAGGCTCTTAGCACTCGGCCAGATATATTGCCTAGTGCTTATTGTCAAGAACTTGCAAAATTACAGGACAAAATACCACCATTTCCTAGTAAAATGGCAATTCAGTCTATTGAGTCCCAGCTTGGTGCACCAATCTCAAAGCTTTTTGCTAATATCAGTCCAGAGCCTATTGCTGCAGCATCGTTGGGACAGGTTTATAAAGCTCAGCTTCATTCTGGAGAGCTTGTTGCTGTGAAAATACAGAGGCCTGGCATGCCATTGGCATTGGCCCTTGATGCACATCTTATTCATATCACTGGGGGTCAACTGAAGCGTTTTGCAACAGCTCGTGGTGATTTGTTGGCTGCAGTAAATGAAATGGTTAGGCACATGTTTGAGGAGATTGATTATATCCTAGAGGCAGAGAATGCTGAGCGTTTTTCTGCCCTGTATGGTTTTGATGCAGGTTACGAGAGTTACTTACACTATCATGGTCTTGGACAAAATGATGATAGAAGAAGAAGTAACACGAGTTACAGTCATTACAAAAAGAGAAAAAGTGGGGTGAAGGTGCCAAAAATATATTGGGAATTTACCCGCAAGGCTGTACTCACAATGGAGTGGATAGATGGTATTAAACTTACAGATAATAAAGGAATGGAGGAAGCCGATTTGAATATTCAACAACTTGTTGATCAGGGGGTTCACTGCTCGTTGAGACAGTTACTTGAAGAGGGTTTCTTCCATGCTGATCCACACCCTGGCAATCTTGTGGCTATTAGAGAAGGGTCCCTTGCATACCTCGACTTTGGTATGATGGGAAATATCCCATGACATTATCGAGTAGGCCTCATTCAAACGCTTGTGCACTTTGTTAATCGTGACTCTTTTGGTTTGGCAAATGACTTTCTTTCACTTGGTTTTCTTCCGGAGGGAACGGAGCTAAAGACTATTGCTGATGCTTTGCAAGCATCTTTTCATGAAGAATTAAAGAAAAACCAAACTTGGATTTCCAGGGTATTATGAACCAGTTATCTTATGTCATGTATGAGCACAATTTTTCTTTGCCTCCTGACTATGCATTAGTGATAAGAGCTCTGGGATCTCTAAAAGGAACGGAAAAGACATTGGATCCTGAATTTAAGGTGGTTGAAAGTGCATATCCTTTCATTATAGGAAGATTACTTGCTGATCCAGATCCTGATATGAGAAAAATATTGAGGGAGCTTCTTATCCGCAACAATGGATCAATTCGGTGGCATCGTCTTGAACACCTTGTAATGGCGATTGCTGAGCAGACTTCGGTCACAGATAAAGATGCTCAAGGAAACTGGTCGCAGAATGATGTGGACTCTACTGCAGTAAAGGGATGGACTTTATCTTTTGATATGCGGGCTGTTGCTGCATCAACAGTAGATTTGTTTGATTTTATTTTCTCAGGGAGAGGTGAAAGAGTCCGAATTCGATTAGTTCAAGATATTGTTAAAGCACTAGATGTTTTTCTTCAGAAAGAAATTTTTTGTTATCTTTGTCCGGAGAGAGGTGAAACCAATAAAAATAGAAACTTCTCTAAAGAGAGACAAAATTTTAACAATGAAAATGGACCACAAGAACAATGGGTTCATGATGATTGGGATGAGACGAGACATGCATCCCAGAACCAATCCGATATGTTCGAGGGACAATCGAAGTCCAAATTTTCATCAAGAAGGGGAAACGATGATTCTCATTTTAAAGCTCATCATTATAGGGAGAACACGAGTTCAGAAAGCTCCAAGTATTGTGACAGAGATTGGTGCAGTACATGAAGAATATCCATGCACCTGTACTAAGCATACCAGCAGTGAAAGTTACTGTCCTATTGGTGTTCAGGAGTTTTGCAATCAAGTGGCAGAGCAGTTAAAATCTCAGAGGAAATTGAAATTGTTTAAAAACAGTTTCGCAGTTTCGCAGCGCGCTACGAAACTGCGAAACTGCTGTAGGTGTTGTTTTTAAACGTAGGCAAACAGTTTGAAGGAAGAATCAGAAGTTTGTAAAGGGAACACCTCAGTGACTTGAAAGGGATCAAAGGAAGCTGCTACAACCATTCAACATATGCCAGGTGTGCCTTTAACAAAAGGTGAAATCTTTTAACCTAAGTTTAAGATTTTTGGTTATAAAGCCACTTTATTCTCGGTGATTAGGGTTTGGAGAAGAGCTGCATACGAAAAGTTTGGTTGGCACACCTGTCTACCAAGGAAGCCTCCAGCATATTAGGAGCATGGTGTTACCCTATTCTCTTGGGTTATTAAAGAATTAAAGTATCCACTGCTACATACTCGGTGATGGGGGACCAGAACCGAAAATTTAGGGATATTTTCAGCCAATACAGAACAGATCAAAGCCTTCAGTATTCAAAGCCAGCATGGGACATTAATTGCCCATCTTATGCCATCTCATGCCATCTCAGCTGAACGAAGAGAAAGCCAGGTGTCAAAGCTGCAAGGAGGAATTATGATACGAGGAAGATAGAATTAGATATGTAGTTTAATTAGGACTCTTTGTAATTACAGTTCAACATTTAATGTACTTAATGGGTTAGTTAAACAGTAGATAGGGGTAATTAGTAGCAATCTTCGAGCTCCCCTCATGCTGGAGGAGGAAGCTCAAGGTGGGGAAGAATGTATCCCTATATATAGATCAAACTGGGATGTAATAGGGGTTGGATGTTTTGATAAAAGACAAGACTATTTTGGTTTATGTATAGCAGATTTCAGTAATGCAAATGAGTGTTGTTTCTTCTCAGGATTCACAATAGATCTAATGGTTCAAATGTATGATGGTTTATTCTCTTTAGTGTTCTTTTACAGTTTTGTTACTGCATAATCACTCAGAACTCATGTGTCATGCTCTGACTTCCTGTATGCCTTGGCAAACTGTGTTTTATGTAAGTTATGTTTGAACATTAGATGTAAAGTGCCCTGATTTCTATGAAAGGATAGTGTTTTTTGTTTGCTGAGATGTGTGAGACTCCATAAGCCCAATGGGAATCACTTTGATATTTGTCCAGCCAGCTTATTTTTCATGTGTTTTAAAGAGTTAGCCATCTTTCCTTGTCATTAGTCAATATTCATAGTCTGTGAGAGAGCCCTCTCTGACTAAGGAGGCTAAGCCTTAGTCTAAAGCCTGGTTTGAAATAGTTACACAGAATCTTGCTGATTGGCAGCCTTCAGTACCTGATTTTGTGATAACATTTTGGTGCGTCTGCCGGGAGCCTGAAGATTATTCTTTCCCGAAATCATGAAGCTGAACTTCTGAAGGTAGCAGGAGCTCAGAAGGTTTTTGAGGCTGCAAAACTACCTTGGCGACTCCATTGTTGAAGAATTCGAAATTCATAGGTTCATGGTGATTCCACTAGAGTTATGAAGGACCCAGAAGCTACCATTCTTAGTTCAAGGTATGCATGCATAGATTTTTCAGGAATTCATGGTTTCCCAAATCATTTTCCCAAGGATGCATATTTTCTAAGGAATGGTCCCAAATTTAATGGAGAAGATTTGAGTTTAACTCTGAAGCATATCTCAGATTTCTGTCATTTTGTTGAGCTTCTTAGAGTTAAACATGAGGATGTTTGCATTATGTTATTTTATGATTCACTTCAAGGGAAATGCAAACAATGGATTGAAAGTTTCCCTATCAAATCCGTTAAGTCATTTCAAGACTTATGGCTTATGTTTTTGGAGGAATGGATAGATAGGTCAGAGGTGGTGGCAAACTCTCCTTCAGTTGAGGGTTTCAAACAATGGAATGATGATCATATTAATGAAGAAATAGGTGAAAATTTTTCTTTGTCCTTGTCCTCGTATCTAAAGTCATTTGATTGTAAAGCAGAGGATAAGATGAGATTTTTGGATGAAGTTGCTGAGGACATTGAGAAAGAAATTGAAGGTTTAGAAGGTCAAATTCAGGCATACAGTTTTCATAATCATGATCATTATTTTCAGAAGTTTTCTATGGCAGAACGCAAGGAGACAATGCTGGTTCCTTTCTTTTTCACGATTGAGGAATTGAACACTGTTGTTGAAGATCAGTTTGCACAACCAGAAAGTTACAAGAAAAATCAAGCTGATCATGTATTCTGGGATCCTATAGCTGATTACATTGAAGAGTTTTACACTCCAGTGTTTCAGTTTTCCTATAAAGATCAGAGACAATTCCAGTGGCAGCGGTCATCACACTATCATATTGGCTCTGAACTCCGATGCAGTCAAAGAAGACAAATATCAGATAAAACAGAGGATTGGCTACATTGGAAATTTCATATTGATTGAGCAGAAAAAAGTTTGAAATTGTTAGGGTAGGTAGGTAGGTAAATATAAATAAGCTCAAGGTTGACTGAGCATTTTTTTCAGTAGATGTAGTTTTCTTTCTCCTACAGTGATCATACAGTTAAAGCCCGAGGTGAAGGCCCAAGAAGCTGAAGGAAGATGTTTGTCAAATAAATTTTACAAGGCACTGGAACTGCAGGTTCTTAGTGTACCACAAGGGCACACTATCCCAAGTGGAGCCACTGTTATCACTGACAAAATTTCAATGCCAAAATGTCTTACATTTGTTTGATGGTAAAGCACATAAATCCTTTTCAGAAGTTTCGCAGCGCAACATGCTTTAAGTGATTTCGTAGCGCATAATTCATATTTTGCACTGGCTGCGCTACGAAATTGGGGATTTGCCCGAAACCATAGTTCACCCATATCACTTTTGTCTCCTATGGGTTTTGTGGGAATATCTGACTCATGTCACAGTAAGTTTCGGAAGACTCTGATTCGACTAGGGCCATTCTATATTAAGCTTGGTCAGGCTCTTAGCACTCGGCCAGATATATTGCTTAGTGCTTATTGTCAAGAACTTGCAAAATTACAGGACAAATTACCACCATTTCCTAGTAAAATGGCAATTCAGTCTATTGAGTCCCAGCTTGGTGCACCAATCTCAAAGCTTTTTGCTAATATCAGTCCAGAGTCTATTGCTGCAGCATCGTTGGGACAGGTTTATAAAGCTCAGCTTCATTCTGGAGAGCTTGTTGCTGTGAAAATACAAAGGCCTGGCATGCCATTGGCATTGGCCCTTGATGCACATCTTATTCATATCACTGGGGGTCAACTGAAGCGTTTTGCAATAGCTCGTGGTGATTTGTTGGCTGCAGTAAATGAAATGGTTAGGCACATGTTTGAGGAGATTGATTATATCCTAGAGGCAGAGAATGCTGAGCGTTTTTCTGCCCTGTATGGTTTTGATGCAGGTTACGAGAGTTACTTACACTATCATGGTCTTGGACAAAATGATGATAGAAGAAGAAGTAACACGAGTTACAGTCATTACAAAAAGAGAAAAAGTGGGGTGAAGGTGCCAAAAATATATTGGGAATTTACCCGCAAGGCTGTACTCACAATGGAGTGGATAGATGGTATTAAACTTACAGATAATAAAGGAATGGAGGAAGCCGATTTGAATATTCAACAACTTGTTGATCAGGGGGTTCACTGCTCGTTGAGACAGTTACTTGAAGAGGGTTTCTTCCATGCTGATCCACACCCTGGCAATCTTGTGGCTATTAGAGAAGGGTCCCTTGCATACCTCGACTTTGGTATGATGGGAAATATCCCACGACATTATCGAGTAGGCCTCATTCAAACGCTTGTGCACTTTGTTAATCGTGACTCTTTTGGTTTGGCAAATGACTTTCTTTCACTTGGTTTTCTTCCGGAGGGAACGGAGCTAAAGACTATTGCTGATGCTTTGCAAGCATCTTTTCATGAAGAATTAAAGAAAAACCAAACTTGGATTTCCAGGGTATTATGAACCAGTTATCTTATGTCATGTATGAGCACAATTTTTCTTTGCCTCCTGACTATGCATTAGTGATAAGAGCTCTGGGATCTCTAGAAGGAACGGAAAAGACATTGGATCCTGAATTTAAGGTGGTTGAAAGTGCATATCCTTTCATTATAGGAAGATTACTTGCTGATCCAGATCCTGATATGAGAAAAATATTGAGGGAGCTTCTTATCCGCAACAATGGATCAATTCGGTGGCATCGTCTTGAACGCCTTGTAATGGCGATTGCTGAGCAGACTTCGGTCACAGATAAAGATGCTCAAGGAAACTGGTCGCAGAATGATGTGGACTCTACTGCAGTAAAGGGATGGACTTTATCTTTTGATATGCGGGCTGTTGCTGCATCAACAGTAGATTTGTTTGATTTTATTTTCTCAGGGAGAGGTGAAAGAGTCCGAATTCGATTAGTTCAAGATATTGTTAAAGCACTAGATGTTTTTCTTCAGAAAGAAATTTTTTGTTATCTTTGTCCGGAGAGAGGTGAAACCAATAAAAATAGAAACTTCTCTAAAGAGAGACAAAATTTTAACAATGAAAATGGACCACAAGAACAATGGGTTCATGATGATTGGGATGAGACGAGACATGCATCCCAGAACCAATCCGATATGTTCGAGGGACAATCGAAGTCCAAATTTTCATCAAGAAGGGGAAACGATGATTCTCATTTTAAAGCTCATCATTATAGGGAGAACACGAGTTCAGAAAGCTCCAAGTATTGTGACAGAGATTGGTGCAGTACATGAAGAATATCCATGCACCTGTACTAAGCATACCAGCAGTGAAAGTTACAGTCCTATTGGTGTTCAAGAGTTTTGCAATCAAGTGGCAGAGCAGTTAAAATCTCAGAGGAAATTGAAATTGTTTAAAAACAGTTTCGTAGTTTCGCAGCGCGCTACGAAACTGCGAAACTGCTGTAGGTGTTGTTTTTAAACGTAGGCAAACAGTTTGAAGGAAGAATCAGAAGTTTGTAAAGGGAACACCTCAGTGACTTGAAAGGGATCAAAGGAAGCTGCTACAACCATTCAACATATGCCAGGTGTGCCTTTAACAAAAGGTGAAATCTTTTAACCTAAGTTTAAGATTTTTGGTTATAAAGCCACTTTATTCTCGGTGATTAGGGTTTGGAGAAGAGCTGCATACGAAAAGTTTGGTTGGCACACCTGTCTACCAAGGAAGCCTCCAGCATATCAGGAGCATGGTGTTACCCTATTCTCTTGGGTTATTAAAGAATTAAAGTATCCACTGCTACATACTCGGTGATGGGGGACCAGAACCGAAAATTTAGGGATATTTTCAGCCAATATAGAACAGATCAAAGCCTTCGGTATTCAAAGCCAGCATGGGACATTAATTGCCCATCTTATGCCATCTCATGCCATCTCAGCTGAACGAAGAGAAAGCCAGGTGTCAAAGCTGCAAGGAGGAATTATGATACGAGGAAGATAGAATTAGATATGTAGTTTAATTAGGACTCTTTGTAATTACAGTTCAGCATTTAATGTACTTAATGGGTTAGTTAAACAGTAGATAGGGGTAATTAGTAGCAATCTTCGAGCTCCCCTCATGCTGGAGGAGGAAGCTCAAGGTGGGGAAGAATGTATCCCTATATATAGATCAAACTGGGATGTAATAGGGGTTGGATGTTTTGATAAAAGACAAGACTATTTTGGTTTATGTATAGCAGATTTCAGTAATGCAAATGAGTGTTGTTTCTTCTCAGGATTCACAATAGATCTAATGGTTCAAATGTATGATGGTTTATTCTCTTTAGTGTTCTTTTACAGTTTTGTTACTGCATAATCACTCAGAACTCATGTGTCATGCTCTGACTTCCTGTATGCCTTGGCAAACTGTGTCTTATGTAAGTTATGTTTGAACATTAGATGTAAAGTGCCCTGATTTCTATGAAAGGATAGTGTTTTTTGTTTGCTGAGATGTGTGAGACTCCATAAGCCAATGGGAATCACTTTGATATTTGTCCAGCCAGCTTATTTTTCATGTGTTTTAAAGAGTTAGCCATCTTTCCTTGTCATTAGTCAATATTCATAGTCTGTGAGAGAGCCCTCTCTGACTAAGGAGGCTAAGCCTTAGTCTAAAGCCTGGTTTGAAATAGTTACACAGAATCTTGCTGATTGGCAGCCTTCAGTACCTGATTTTGTGATAACAACAGGAAGCAAACAAGATTGCAAATATACCTTATTAACGAGCTACCAATGAGGTGTGATGTGAATTTCTTTCAATTTATTTTAAATCTAATGGAAGTTATGTGCTTGGTACAGGAATGCATGAACATGCCCGGTTGAGTGGTCAAAATCGACTGCAAGAATTAACAACAGCAGCAAAGGAATTGATACAGGTAGTAGTATGTTGGTAAAGCACTTCAGGAACAAGGCCATTGTGGGACACTGGTACCCAATAGTGTCCATTGATTTCCATGAGCATGCTATGACCGGTATGATGTGTTGAGGCAGGTATATGCCTTGGTTTTTGTACCTTCCGATGCGAGGAAGCCTTGCCAAGGGATGGACTTCTTGGGATGGGGGTGCCAGTGGAACTTGGAAGGTGAGTGACCACACAGAAGGGGTGACCGGATTCCCGAGGGGCTGTGTAGCAGAGAAGGGAAGGTCACGGATGGTTTTGTTTTGGTCATTAGCATTGCCATATGGAATCAGATGCACATTGGGAGTGCGCCCTGGAACAATGAGTCCGTAATTGTTCGCTGAGAGGACAAGTGGCGCGTGATAATAATGTTGGACATTGGATGCAAATTTGACTTTGCAGTGGATTCTGAACTTCCAGGGAAGGAGGTGGATCTTAGTATTACTTTGAGGGTGGAGGTGTGAGCCTCTAGATTCCCTTGTTGTGGATTCATATTATTTTATTTGTTGGTTGAGAAAATGTACATATGTGTATATGTATATGTGGTTATTGTAAATACTGTAATGAGCTATGTTATAAAGCTTCAATATGCGGTACGTTGTCATGTTGTCATAATGTTTTGATTTTGAGTAGATCTTTCATTGTAAATACTGCAATGAGTTGTGTTATAAAGCTCCATGGGAAATATGTTTTGTTTTCAGCGGTCATGTTGGTTATAGATGTCATTAAACACCGAGGACGGTGTTTCTCCAAGGGGGAGGGTTTTGTAATAGCCCTGGTGAAAATTCCATGTAAAAATATATAAATACCACGGATGATGGGACACGTATTCCAAGCTGGATGGTGGGTAGGAAATCCTAGTGTGTGTTCATTTGGTTGTTTATGGCTACAGAAATTGACAAAGGCATTAAAGAGGAAAAAATGCATTTTTGACACATTTATTTACAAAAATAATGGAAATTAGGAGAAAAGGAAGGTGAAAGGTCACATGTTGCATGTGAGGATAAAATTGAAGGTAAATAATGGAAAATGAAGAAAATAGAGGCATCATTAATAGAAAGGCTTCTGAGAATTAATGGGAAAAACTTGGTTAGTTTAGTTTTGGAGCTCTCTGATTATTTTCTCTCTCTCTCTCTCATACTCTTGGACACTTAGAGTTTTCTTGGATCACTTTGGCATTGGAGCAAGAAAAGCAAAGAAGGAAAGAGGAAGCAAGGATCAAGCAGGGAAATACAGGATCAAGTAGCTACAACAGGCTTCATTGCAGGTATAAACTTGCATGTGTATTTTCCTTTCTAGATTTGGCATGCATGGGGTTGCATGTGTTTCTTTTCTACCATGGCATGGGTTTTGCTAGGTGTGACAATGTTTTTAGCCTAGCCTTGCAATTTCTTGATAGCTTTGATGAGATGGGTTCTCTCATGCGTTTTGTGGGGGATGGCCGGATTGAATTCGAAGCTGAGTGGGGTGGATCTCCGAATTGACAAACACATGGTGGTAATCAGACTGAGGATGCACGAAGTCATTGGCTTAGTAACCCCTGAACCAGACTGTGGGTTGCAGTAAAGCCAGATTGTGTGCCTCAGTGGGCCTAAGAATCCTTGCCCGTGAATGGCGGGATATACAATAAAGCCAGGAGGTGGACTTTCTCTTCGTTGGGCCTAGTGATTCCGGGATGGAATACATGGTAAAGCTTGGAGAGTATGTCTCGGTGTAGGGCCTAGTGTTCCCTGGATCAGACTGTGGGTTGCAGTAAAGCCAGATTGTGTGCCTCAGTGGGCCTAGGAATCCTTGCCCGTGAATGGTGGGATATACAATAAAGCCAGGAGGTGGACTTTCTCTTCGTTGGGCCTAGTGATTCCGGGATGGAATACATGGTAAAGCTTGGAGAGTATGTCTCGGTGTAGGGCCTAGTGTTCCCTGGATCAGACTGTGGATGCACGGTAAATCCTGAGAGACTAGGAGGCACTCAAATTCCTCACGATGTAAGTAGAGAACTCCGATGGCATCCACATTGATTGGTGTTTTTGATGTGTTCTATGAGTCCCACATTCATGCTTGGAATATGGCACAGGGGTGATTGGCTGAAGAGAGACTTGGCTCAGCCAATCTATGGTCGGGTGGAACATGGTAGTCCCATCACCGTTGGTTCATTGCATTTATTAATGAAAAAATCATTCCCTTGATTTTCATGTACAAATGTACTGATATATATATATATATATATATATATATATATATATATATATATATATATATATATATATATATATGGATATGGATTTTGATGGCTGATATGTTTATTGTATTTCTGTTCCTATTATGTTGCTTATATGTACACTTACCCCGGAGGGTGTTACAAAATAAATTAATAAAATATATAATATTTCAAATAAAATGGATGTTCGTGAACACTAAATTGAAATCTAAACGACAAATCTGACATCCTTTTCCAAAGAAGAATCAAGGCCCCATCTTACTTAAACAAGTTTGACTTTAAAGCGAAGTCACATCAATCATATTTTGTATAAAATAAGGGATATTTATTTTAAATAAAATGGATGTGTTTTAAACAACTTTTACTTTAAGAGAAGTCACATCAATAATATTTTGTATTAAATAAAGTATATTTTATTAAAATAAAATAAATATTAAATAAAATATATTTTATTTAAATAAAATGAATATGTTTTAAATAGCGATAAAATTTATTATAGAATAGGGCCATTTTACTTAAATAAATTTGGCTTTAAAAAGAAGTCATATCAATCATATTTCGTATCAAACAAGGTCACATAGCTAGTGTTCCTTGTCGCTTAGTTTAATTGTTGAACTTTGAAAGGTATGAACAAAACCCCACATTTGAACAAGGGCTACAGTGCTACTATCACTTAGTTTAAATATAGTTAAATTAGAGCAAAAAACAATAAAGACATACAACTTTTTATTAATAAAAATTAAAATTAAAATTAAAATAGCAAGATAATTGTTTATTGCGTGATCAAGCCAAAGATAATAAGAACTATATTTGTGGATGGCTTTTTTCTTTAATTAAATTTTAACATTTTCTTTTAGTTTTTCAAATGTGTTGTTTTTGTTTTTCTGTCATGTTTCTAATTAAGAGTAGTGTGTTATTGTTAGTCACTCGTTTTTATTGTGAGCTTTGCCTAGATTACTTTAACAAATTATTAAAAGAAAACAAAATAAAAAATTAATATGTTATCATAAAAATAATAGAAATGAAAAATAATATTTCAAATAAAAATGCTTTTTTTTTTTTTAATGCATATCTCAATTATTTAAAATATGAATTTAGCATTATAAAATTCTAGTTAGTCTGCCTCAAAGCTACCCATAATAAAAATTTACTTTATTGTCTCAAATATGTCACTAGTCAAAATCAAGTTTTTTTTTTTTTTTTTTCCAATAAAATTGTTGTAATTAACAAATGATATATTTAAGTAGAATGAGTAGATTGGACATGTTTGCTTGAATTTTTTTATCTTCATAAAGTTGATAAAATCTAATTACATCTTCTAAAACTACAAAAATATAATGATTAAAAATATATACAAAATTGTTTAATTTCTCATATTTAAAAAAAATAAAAAATAAAAAAAACTATCATTTATTCATTTAGTGATTAGGCATTACACGCACATTAATGTTTCTATGCACTCGTACAATACTTTACATTAAAGTTAAATGTTGTGGAGAAGAATATATGCATTTTTAAGCAGCAAATTGCATGTGATCGGATCCACGGAGTCCCATGGAAAACCCATGTCGAGAAAGACACGAGAAGTTGCAGCCCTGCACACGTACTATAAGCGAAGTTATTCTTTATTCATTTTTATAATTAAAACAAGATTTAATGGTTGTACGATGGTTGTGCATGAGTATGATTATAATATAAGACCCTATGCAAATCAACCAATGAGAGTTTAAATAAATAAAATTAAAATACAAAAAAAAAACAAGTATTTTCATTCTATAATGTTAACCTTATGCACTGTTATTTGATTTTTGGTCAAATGGCAGATTAATTTAAACGTCAACGGATTTACCAAATACATTATACTTGCCAGTGACACATATAAGAAGGTATATTTTAGTTTAAATAAAATGGATGTGTTTTAAACAATTTTTACTTCAAAAGAAGTCACATCAATAATATTTTGTATTTGAGAAATTTTTTTTTTAAATAAAATGATTATTAAATAAAGTATATTTTACTTAAATAAAATGAATATGTTTTCAATAGCGAGATCTTTTTTTTTAAAGAAGTGGGTAGATTTATATTAATCTAGCTGGAAAACATATCAACTCCTTTATAATTAAAGGCTAATCTTCTTTAGCAATGTTCCAACATTGTTAAGAAAACAACCTACATCTACCCTGCCTTGTCTTCATTATGATTCTAACAATATTTGTTTTGTAAATTCTACAAAAGAACCCACAAAATACTACATAGTTACAAAACATTCAATAATTATCAAACAACATAAAAGAACTACCCATTGTCTACATTCTCAACCCCATGGATTTTAGCTAATTCACCTTGATCAACTTCCATCTAAAGAGAGGGCGTTGTTTTCATTCCCAGTTCTTCATCATCCTATGGGACCACCTATTCACCACGAGGAGGGGCTTAAAAAATTCCAAACACTTCTTTGAGGACACCCAGTGTAGATGTTTCCATAGAAACTTCTATATTATCCACCTTGAAAGTCAGATTTTCTATCTCAATGAACAAATTTTCCATCGAGAGTTGACGACGTTCAACATCCCCGCGTAGATCTTCCATTTGACTAGAGACTTGAGCAAAATGGGAACGATCCTTTCAGACTACTTTTTCACTAACCTTGGCAACAAGAGCCAAGAGGTTTGTCTTGATCACCACTAATTGTTCCTCTTAAACATTCTCATTGTCGTTCCTATCTAGAGATGCCATAGTGCATGATGCTTGACCTCAAACACGAACCGACAACATTATCATTACTTGTAAGCTCCCTTTATCATGCATGCCAAAATCCATTCCACCTCCAAGATTGGACTTTGCACATTGATAGCTGACGTCCCTTCTCTATGCATTCGCATCTCGAAGTGCCATCCCTATAATTGTTACTCTTTTCACTCTCGAATGTAGAATTAAATTCTCTAGATCAAATGGAGTACTTACCAACCTTGGTCTGAAGTGAGGATTAAATGCAAGCCAAAATGGAATCCACTGACCTCTATCATGACATTTTCTTGCGAAAACACCCATCTGGAAAGATGCATCCTGCTGTTTTTCTTACATGATTTCAGTCCTTTAAGATCCTTTCTTGTCTTGGACTTGGAATTTATCATAAGCAGTATGTCAGACCTTAATTCCTTATGTATCATTAATGGAGAGATCTCTTTCCATACTAAATGAAAATTCATGGAATATGGGATATAGATGGATCACCTTGATCATATATTATCACTCCTTGCTTGAAATTTGCGCCCTTATTAGCTTGCTTATCCACAAATTGATTGGTTTCCCTCTTTACTTGGAAGAATTCCACAACATCAAATTTCTTGATTATCATCCCAATCCTATGATGTATTGGCAGCGAATTTTGTTCTAGGCTTTCGATGATTTTGTGACACTTTTGAATAATGATCAATGAATCACCAACTACACATAATTGTTGAATTCCCCTCGATATTGCTATCCTTTGTTCTTGCCAAAGGGTTAAGGCTTCTGATTTATTATTTAATGTTGTTCCTAACCCCTAAGCAAATTTCATCTCTATTTCTCCATTAGCGTAATAAAATACCCCTCCCGCTCCCACCTCCCTTGATAGCGAAAAGAGTTATTATAAATAACCCCATCTTACTTAAACAACTATGACTTTAAAAAGAAGTCGCATCAATCATATTTTGTATCAAATAAGGTATATTTTATTTTAAATAAAATGGATGTGTTTTAAACAACTTTTACATCTAAAGAGGTCACATCAATAATATTTTGTATTAAATAAAGTATATTTTATTTATATAAAATGAATATATTTTAAATAACTAGAAAATTTATTATAAAATAATAATCATTATTAATTGTTATTTATAAATATAAGTTACTTTATTATTTTTGTTAAAAAAAAAAGTGATTTGAAGCTATTTATTGGTAATCTATAAAGGGTAGCTTTTTGTTCTTACAAAATATCTTTTAAAGCTTAAGCTATTAACATGTTTTTAAAATTAAACATAAAATTTTAACCAAATAAAAATAATTTTAAATTATATTTAAAGAATTCTTTTGCTTTTCAAAAGAAAAAATCATATATTATGAAGTAAAATATATACATACATCTATCTGGCATATGACAGTGTAGACAATTCCAAAAATCAACTTCTATTAACTTATCTTCCCATATTGGGTTATACTTGAAGTTTATAATCATTAAAACTCAAAACTACATTCAAAACTCGGGGGTTGGTTTCCATAGGATATCAACATCTAGATATTTGACATAAATTGTATCACAGTGATTACATAGCTAAAGAAAGAACAAATATTAAAAGGAGATATTGGTTGCCATAGACTCAATCTCATTACCATTTGCAAATTCATATAAACCTATTGATCCAATGAGAAGAGCTAAAGCTTCTTTTGACAAACCATTTGCTTCCAGATTTAGTTCCCGAAGAATATGTTAGAAAGAGATTTGATTAAAGGAGTTTGTAGCCTCCTATATGTCACAAATAAGGGAGTGAAATTCGATATTGGATACTTCAACCTTGCGATTGGCCTAGTCGATAACCTATTTTGATTCCCCATTGCCTGAAGTCTTGCCAAACATTTTTTTCTAACTAGCTTCAACAAAACTACAACACAGATTATATTCAAAGACTTAAAATAAATGTATACACATTAACATTATATTGTTATTTTATTATTTTTATAATATGCATTTTTATCAATTTTTTAAACACTGAATATATATATATATATATATATATATATATATATTTATATATATATATATATATATTTGGTAAATCAATTTGTATTACCTCCAAAAGCAAACCAAATTACATCATTCCTTCCTTAAACACAATACACAATGATACATTAACAACTTACCCAGGATTGAGCATGGGTTTATCCTTCTTTCCTTCTATTATGTACATCTGTCAAATTTGAGGGATTGTTAAGAGCATATGAGACAATGATATCCCTCCCTTGAGATGTTTCCATTACTTAAAATTTTGTCCCATTTGTAGTTTCCTCGTCATTATTTGAGAGGTTTGACTCACGGGTATGTTTGTGCCCACTCATTGATGGAGCCAAAATCATGGCAGATCCTTTCTCTGGGTTCAGTTGTGGAGTGAACTTCCTCTGTAGAGGGATGAAATGGCTCTACATGATGCTAAGTTGAGTCCTAAGGACTTTCTTTAGTTGTAGAAGTCTAATATTGATGAGGGGTGTCATATTTTTATGATTTGTAGTAGTCTTGGGTCCTTTTGATCCCTTTGAATCTCACCAACCATGGTTCATTTTCTTAGTATCATGTTGGGTATTGGACCCTTGCAAAATAGGTCAAGCGCTCTAGAGATGATCAGGTTATTGACAATTCTTATAGTGAAATGCACTATTCTCATAATCAACTGATGTGAATAAACCCTACCCTTCCATTTGAGCAAGATTTTATCTGGCAGTCCTTTAGTGAGATCCACTTCCACGTATATGTGAATATACACGAGAATTCCTTTAGCCACCCTATCATTAACGGTTTTGATGTAGCAACCTATTAAGTTCCCCACCTTTTCCAAAATATCAGGGTGAGACAAATGTATTGGCAAGTTAAGAAGCCTTACCCAAATAGGAGTTGCTAGTGCTGTCATGGAAAGAGGATTAAAATCAGGGAATCATGGTGTTAAAAAGAGGCAACAACATCCCCAAA